>CM021104.1:102240673-102359683 GCA_007115665.2 Sequoiadendron giganteum
CAACATAACACAAGGTTTACAATTTACGACGGGAGCAACTTCATCCAACCCCTTTGGCACCAACACGATTGGTAAGAGATCCAAGGCGGGTATGAATATTCCTATCCCAAGTCAAACCATTCACACAGGATATATTCCTATCCCACAACGGACTATTCAAACGGGATATATTCCTTCACCAAATCACAACCCGTCGCAAAACATGGCATATCAGAATGTCTACATTGATCCGAACAACGCCAACACCATGTCCTTGACACAAGTCGATGTCCTTCAGAATCGAATGCAAACTCTCCAACAACAAATGGATAATATGTCTATGTCAGGCAAACAAACTATCTCAGCACAAGACTTATGTCCATGTCCATTTGAAAAAGCGCTTTACATGACACCTTTTCCCCATGGATACATTATACCGATTTTACCTAAGTATAATGGGAAAAAGAATCCTCTAGAACATATTAGGGAGTTCTCAACAGCATTCATGGACATATCGTATGACCCCACATATTTGATGAGACTATTTCCATGAACCCTTGTTGGAATAGGACTGGAATGGTTTTCTAAACTACCATATGGTATACACTCTTGGGGAGAATTAGCTGAAAAGTTTGTCAAAAATTTCGCCTTCAACATAGATAATGAGATAACAATAGCAACCTTGTGCCACACGACACAAGAAGATGGAGAAACTTTCACCACTTTCTTTCAGAGGTGGAGAAGTCTAGCTAGCAGATGTCCAGTTGAGATACCAAAGAAACAAAAGGTCACGATATTCCTAGTGAACATCAATCCAAAACCGCGGAGTGATTTAAGAGTACATTGTTGTACCTCATTCCTAGACTTGGTACAGAAAGGCATCATCCTTGAGAAAGGCCTTATTGACAAAGGCGAAATAAAGGTACTAGGTAGGAATCCTATTGTCCAAAATCAAAACGCGCCAAATGATAGAAGACAATTCTGGTCCAGAAACAAGAATGTTACAAATGATGGCATTGTCGATGCTAAAAACATATATACAAGGCCAGTTATCACACTGAGAGGATACAACCAAAATCAAGACACAATGGATAATCCAGATCAAATGGCTAACTATCTCCAAAATTCACAGCAACAACTACCTCAAAGAAGATTTCCATCACGTGAATTTACTCCTCTAGGACAACCGATTGAGGTTATTTACAAAGAATTGATTAAACACAATCTCATCAAACCGTTGGAACTAAGAGAATATGATCCTGGAAAATTTAAACCTTCCTGGTGGGATGACAAAGCCCATTGTGAATATCATCAAATAAAAGGACACGGCCTACAAAATTGTTGCTAACTCAAGGGCATTATCCAAGACTTTGTGGAGAACGGAACCATAGAGGTCGGTGGACAGAAAAACACCAAGAACAGTGATCATAAGGTCTTCAAGGACCCATTACATGACCACACAAAAGGAAAAGCCTCCGGTTCAGGAACTAAGACCGATCCATCAACCAATTACACAAACACCAATTTTGACTATGGAAAAGGAAAGATTATAAATAGCCTCTGCGCTGCAGATGAGCATGTCGATACCTTCACCATTAAGAAGCCTCCAGAATGTAGTGTCAACACATGCAGAACCAAGATCACTATTCCAAGTCCTTCTTCTGAGCCATCTACACAAGCTTCCAAGTTCAAGTACAACCTTCTTGATCAATTGAGTAAAACCCCTGCACAAATATCTATCTTGGAACTATTGACCTTATCACCTAAGCATCGAGCCATTCTCGATAAAGCTTTGCAGAACACAACTGTCCCTACTTATTTAGATGTTAATCGTTTTGAAGAGATGGTGGGATATTTAACCAATTCACACCATGCTACATTTTCCCAATAGGATTACTCGACAGAAAAATCTGATCATAATGACCCATTACATCTTGAAGTCTTAGTCCATGAAACCAAAGTCAGACGAGTCTTGGTAGACGGAGGAGCAGGTTTGAACCTGTGTACCCTAAAATTGGTTAAGGCATTAGGATTCTCAGAAGATTGTGTAGATACCTCTAAGAGTATAGTCATCAAGGCTTACGATGATGAGGAAAGATCATCCAAAGGAGAGGTCACACTCCCTATCAGAATTGGTCCAGCAATCATGAACACCAGCTTCCAAGTCTTGGATCTCACTCTTCTGTACAATTTTTTGTTAGGTAGACCTTGGATACACGCAATGAAGGCTGTACCTTCAACGTATCACCAATGTCTCAAATTTCCACATAATGGCATTGAGATCACTATTGATGGTGATCCAGATCCGTTTTAGTAGTGTACAAGCTTAAAGGAAATTCCACAACACCAAGTACTAGTTAATCAAGAAGTTTCATCATCCAATTCATCCCAATACATTGACTCATCACATCTCACTAAGTCCAAATCATTCACACCTCCATCAACTACTCCTAAACTTGAAATCCAAGACAAGGGCTTTGGAGAGTATCATATAAAGGCATCATACTGTGTCAATCAACTGATTCCACCTAAGGCATATGGCCTACCTATGGCAGATAGAATATAGTCAATAGTCATATTCAATGTTCCCCCTACAACGACATTGATCAAATGGGAGAGCTAAGTGAGGAAATTGTGGACCAAGGTGATTCCTGGTTGTATCAAGAAGAACATGAATACCCCTCCCCATCTATTCAAATAGCTAAGAACCAATATGGAAAAGGCTTTAAGATAATGCAAAAGGAAGGCTATGATGGGCACAGTGGGTTAGGGCTACATCAAAATGGAAGGACGGAACCGATTACTATCCACCCATGACCGAAATACTTAGGGCTAGGGTGTCAACCGCTTAGAATTGGGTTTCCTAGTACTTCATCACTATTTCAAGAGGAAGTGAGTGCTTACGCAGACACCGAGACATCTCATGATCCACCTCCCCCATTTTACGACAACCCTCCAATCTTTGATGAATCCCCTTACTCAAGCGATGGTGAATGGGATTCCCTTTCATCTACCAACACCATGAACATAGACGCACTATTTGGAGAATTGGATCTAAATATGAAACCTATACCCAAACCATCTAGTCCTTGTCCTAAGAAACATTTGTCCAAAGAAGAATGGCATAAGATCTATTATTGGGAAAAAATCGATCGTGCATCTTGGGCACCTGAACCACCATCTTCTAATGACCTATCCCAGGCAATGGTCCCACATCAATGTTTACCTACCCGTAAGGAAAAGACCCAGTAAGAGTTAGTCCAGAACTTCTGCGACCATGTCAACCATTCACTATTCACCCTGTCAGCTGCTACCTTTAAAAACTCCGATGATGACATGCCCCTCATATATCCCGAACTTATAGACTGAGATCAACAAGGTACACCTATCTTAGACACATTCGAGAATGATGAAGCAATTGCTTAGTTCATGGGACTTCGAGAAGGCATACCGAGAGGGGATCATAAAGCTGGTTTTACCATAGACTTGGATGATAAAGCATATTTTGGGGAGTCTATTTACACCTCTAGTGGCAAAAATGAGGATAAAAAGAAAAAAGACAATGAAAAGAACAATGATGAGTCCCTAGGTGAAAACCGAAAGGCACCTTTGGACGAAGAAAAAGTCAAAATAAAGGATGTATCCAAGGGCGAAAACCTCCCTGAGGCACCCAAGGATAGAGGTTTAAATATTCTCCCCATTGAATAGGAAAGGTCACCGATGCTAGTAGAAGAATCAGTTGCAGTCAACATAGGTACAGAAGAGAATCCAAAGATGGTATATTTTGCAGCTTCTTTAATAGAGACAGAAAAACCTGAGTTTAAGGACTTCTTCCAAAAGAGATAGATAAACTTTGCATGGTTGTATGCTAACATGTCTGGGCTAGATCTAGATCTAATATTGCACCATTTACGATTGCAGCCAGGCATCAAACCAGTCAAACAAAAGCTATGAAAAATGCACTCGCAGATTGCTCTATTGGTCAAGACAGAACTAAAGAAACTCTTGGATGTAGGATTCGTAAGGACAATAGACTATGCAGATTGGATATCGAATCTTGTACTCATGACTAAACCAACTGGGGGCATTCGAATTTGCACAGACTTTAGAGACATCAACAAGGCGTGTCCTAAGGATGACTTCCCTTTATCGAATATAGATATGATAGTGGATCTTACAGCGGGGTATGAGATGCTATCCCTCATGGATGGTTTCTCAGGATACAACCAGATTAAAATAGCAACTGAAGACCAACATAAGACAGCTTTCACGTGTCCATGGGGCACATACTATTGGAACGTTATGCCTTTTGGGCTTAAGAATGCAGGAGCTACTTACCAACGCGCAATGACTACAATTTTCCATGACTTTGTACACATTCTCATGGAAGATTACGTCGATGAAATTATAGCAAAATTAGAAACAAGAGAAGCTCACTTAAAGGTTTTAAATAAGATATTCCAACGGCTAGAGAACTACAATGTCAAGCTGAATCCGAAGAAGTGTGTCTTTGGAGTCAAATCGGGGAAACTATTAGGGTATATCATCTCTCGAAGAGGCATTGAAGTAGATCTAGAGAAGGTAAGAGCTATCATAGAAATTCCTTCTCCAGTCAGCATAGGACAACTTAGAACTCTACAAGGCAAACTATAGTCAATTAGGTGATTCATAGTACAACTGGTAGATAAGATTCATCCATTTCAACATCTACTCAAGAAAGGAGTACCATTTGTGTGGACGCTTTAATGCCAGGAAGCATTCCAACAAATCAAGGACTATTTGCTAACTCCATCAGTCTTAATGCCACCTACAAAAGGAAAGCCTTTGATCTTATATATTTCAGCAACTCAGTCAGCATTAGGGGCTCTTCTCGCACAAAAAGATGATCAAGGTCATGAGAGAGCGGTCTATTACATCAGTCGTACCTTAGTGGGCTATGAATTGAATTACAGCAACATAGAACGTGCCTGTCTTGCGGTAGTTTTTGCTACCCAAAAACTTCGGCACTACATGCTCAATCGACGAACAGTGTTAATTGCAAAAATTGATCCACTCAAATACCTTCTAAGTAAGGTAGCTTTAACAGGCCGATTGGCTAAATGGGTCATGATACTTAGTGAGTATGACATTGAGTATGTCGAGAGGAAGGCTATAAAAGGACAAGTGATTGCAGATTAGTTAGATGATGCACCTATAAAAGCAGATCATCCCTTAGTGGCAGATTTTTCAGATGAATTTCTATTCAACATTGACATTAAAACCAACTGGAAACTGTACTTTGATGGGTCACATACAAATCATGGTTCAGGAGTTGGTGTCTTATTTGTCACACCTCAAGGTGATACCATTCCCAAATCATTGAGGATTTCTTTCCCTTGTACAAACAATGTAGCAGAATACGAAGCCTTAGTGACAGGCTTGAAAATGGCAGCACAATGGAACATTAAGAGCCTATATGTCTTTGGCGACTCTCAACTGGTAATCCGATAGGTAAATGATGAGTACGAAAGTAAGGATGAGAAGCTTGCCCCTTACAAGAGAATGGCTGATAGTTTCAAACAATATTTCAAGGACATAACTTTTCAACAAATACCACGCATTCAAAATAGAGCTGCAGATGCTATGGCAACCGTGGGTTCCTTGTTGGATATTCCGAGTAACGTGCCTAGGTTTGAGTTTCTGGTTGAACAACTATTTGTCCCTGCTTACGATATCCCTAATACTATGATGGTGTGTACCATTGTTGGTCCTACATCTCCTTGGTATAAAGAAATATTTGACTATCTAACAAATCAAACCTTACCTCAAGACTTGTCCAATAACCAACATCGAACCTTCATTCGTAAGTCCGCCAAGTACACCATCATCGGAGAAACCCTATATAGACGCACCTTAGACAATTCCTTAATGAGATGTCTCGACGCTGAAGAAGCACAAACAACTTTGCGAGCAGTGCACGAGGGTATATGTGGATCCCATTCGAGTGGTCCAACCTTAGCCCATAAGATTATGAGACTAGGTTACTATTGGCCTACTATGGAGAAAGACTCATATTTCTTTGTGAAGACGTGTAGACAATGTCAAATACATGGAGACTTGATAAGAGTGCCAGCACAGGAGCTTCGACCGATTACTTCACCATGGCCTTTCGCCCAATGGGGACTTGACAACATAGGTAAGATACACCCACCATCATCCAACAGCCACAAATTCATCATTACCGCTACCGAATACTTCACCAAGTGGATTGAAGCCATTCCCATGACCTACATCACTAGCACCCAAATATCTAAGTTTATTCTGAACTATATCATTTGTCGGTATGGTGTACCACAATCCATAATCACAGATAATGGCCGCCCATTCAAGAACCAAGAAGTACGCCATTTATGTGAAGAATTCCACATCAAGCATCATTTTTCCACCCCGTATTACCCACAAGGTAATGGCCAAGCTGAGGCATCTAATAAAACCATTGTTAGAATCCTTAAAAAGACTATCAATGACGCTGGTCGTGACTGGCACCTACAACTTAATCCTGCCTTATGGGCTTACCGCACAAGCATCCACACTCCCACCGACGCCACTCCATTTTCCCTCGTATTCGGGTCCAAAGCTATCTTACCTATAGAGGTCGAAATACCTTCTCTAAGGGTATCTTTGAAGGGTCATGTCGACGATGAAGAATACCGTGTCTCTAGGCTACAAGAGCTTGAATTACTGGATGAACGAAGACAGAAAGCATTAGATCATTTGCAAGCATATCAGAATCATCTTCGTCGGAGCTACAATAGGAAGGTTCTCAATAGATATTTTGACATTGGTGACCTGGTATTAATGGAGAATCCAAAGAACCAAGCTAAACGAGAGAAACCAGGAAAGTTTTGAGCCTAACTGGTTAGGGCCGTACATTGTCATAGAAGCCTTTGGGTCAGGAGCGTACCAACTCTCTACTCCTGAAGGAGAACCGCTTTTGTCCCCTATCAACAGTCTACATCTAAAGAGGTTTTATGCTTAAGTCTTTGAGAATCCGTGTCTTAATCTGGAAAAATACAAAAAAATGGTTACCTTGATGAAAACCTGGCAAACAGGCGTTTTTGTAACACCAAAAAAAATAAAAAAAAAAGTGAGAAAATCAAAACAGTAAAGAGAAATAAATCCGTCCATTAGTGAAAACCACTTCGGTGGCACTATGGATAAGTACCATGGTGAAAACCTGGCAAATAGGCGCCATGTGTAGTCAAGCTCGCTCTTCCATCTACCATCATTCTAATCAGAATTTTTCACCATCACTCATAATAAATGGTTGTCCTATCCATCATTTGGAACGACTGACATCTAAACATCCATTCTGTCATATGATCCATTCCATCTCGTAAGTCTTATTCTCGACTGGGGGAAAATCCTTGTTCTTTTCCATGAATGCCTTGTACATAGCATCACACCATCAGAAAATGTCCTGAAAAAAACAAAAACATTAAAAAACTTCAAAAATCCAAAAAAATCAAAACATGTCAGAAAATACCAAAAAAAAAAATAGTGTCAAGTCAGTCATGTTAAGTTAGTCATAGTCATAGTCGAACTACGTTGCCTCTGCGACTGGGACGTAGGCAAGGCCATCAATTGATGTGCCCCCGAGGCATTAGGTCTATCAGTCTAGGTTTGTCATGTATCACACACATTTAAATCATGACTCTTTGTATATTCAAAGTCATTGGTTGTGTCGAACTACAAGGTCTCTGCATGTACAACATAGGCAAGGCTAATCAATTGATGAGCTCCTGAGACCACACTAGGTCAGTCCAATAGGGCTCATTCACAATCACTATCACACAAGTTGCATATCATAGTTTAAGGTATCGTCTCATGTCAAACACTGTCTACACACACACTTTTATCAGTCAAAGAATCAAAACAAGTCATGCATCAACAAGGAAAAATGTCTCAACAGTCATCAAGTCAATATCAAACACATTGTCAAAGCGATCAACCCATGTCTTAGCAAGATATGTCTTTCTTGTCAACAGACGTCATCAAATTGTCATAGTCTCATGTGGCTTGTCACTTCAACATCATCAGACTCCAACGTCTTATATGGCACATGTCTTACTGAAACCAGGCTTTGTCATGCCTTATACAGAAGTCACCAAGTCGAAACCAGACTAAACGTCTTATGCGGTATGTGTCATTCTCTCACATTACGCTATGTCAAACATCAACATCAAACAATCCCACAAGATCAAGTTTTGGCGAATACATTTATTTGGATTTATGACTTTATATCTTATTTTGTCTTATATTTTTTATTGATTTGTTCAAGATCCTGTTACTAGCTTTCTCAAGGATGTCCCTTGAAGGATTTAGAGAAGCAATGACATCTCAGGATTTTTTTTCTTTGGTTGCTGTCTGTCAACTGTCTTTTTAACATTGGTTTTTGAGTCATGTTACTAGTTTCCTCAAGGATGTCCTATCAAGGATTTAGAGGAGCAATGACGTATCATGATCCATCTTTTATTTGTCTGCTGTCTGCGGTTTGTCTCGACAACAATGACTGGGGCAATCTTGTCCTTAGTTTATGTTTTGACACTCCTTGTCTACGACTATCTGTTTTTCGCAGATGGATGATTTTGTACACTATGGTCTATCTCATATCATAGTGTGTACCATCCATTTGTGTCATGTCCGCCCAATGATGATAACAAGCAAGTATAGCGTATTTGGCAATATATCAAAGATTATGTCTTTTTCTCAAATTAACCAACATTAATTATTTCTTACTAACATTCTGAAATCATCCATGCTAACATTTCTTCTTTTTTGCATCTTCGCCACCATTATCTATCCATTTCGAGAGCACACTCATGTTCTTCAAACCCACCTATCCTCTCGAGGGGGCATACCACTACCTCCTCGTCATTCTCCCTTTCACTGGGGTATACCCTAACTTGTTTCATACAGGGCACGACTGGGGCATATTTTCTTTGACACAACGCCGTACCAACATTGTATCAAAGAGGGGCAAACTGTAGATACCGAAAATTGGTCTAGGCCTGCGAGTACACATTTCAACATAATTTTCTATAGTCCGTCGTCTTGATTAAATAATGTTACTTATTTAATTGCCTTTCTAACACATATTTCCTCTATTAATTAAATACCCTTTTTAATTAATTCATTAATTCATAATCATCCTTTATTCAACTTAATTAATTAAATAAATCATATTTATTTAATTATGTTGCGAACTAATTAATTCTTTCCCCTTTATCTATCAATTAAATAATTTATTATTTAATTCCCCTTTATCATACTTTTCCAACTATAATTAAATATCTTTATTTAATTATTCATTTAACCCCTTTTCATCTATAATTAAATATTTATTATTTAATTATTCATTTTATCCTTTTCAACAGCCAAATTAAATAAATTACTTTATTTATTTAATTAAAAGTCTCATATTTTGAATGTTGAATTAAATTAACATTTAATTCATTATTTAATTAATTATGTCACATTTCTCTAACATTCAGTTATCTCTTACATGCACTTATCGTCTGACTCGAGTTATCTCTATGAGAGAACTCTCTGTCACAACTAGTCGATTAACTAGTTCCAACTCATATGCATGATCTATATTTATTAATTAAATATCTTTATTTAATTAACTAACTCAAGTTTGCATTCACATGCATTTATCATGCATTTATTCTCCAACTTCTAACTTTGGCTTTTGCATACAAAGTCTATTTCTTTTATTTTTTGAAGATGAAGATTGGAACTCATGTTCTAGCTCATGTTCTAAAATTAGTCTTTACCTACAGTTGAACTCACGTTCTAACTCGCATTCTATCTGTCACATAACTCATTGCATGGCATTCATCAATCTCATCCGTCGATCTTTCTTTCAATCTGAGCCGATCATTTGAAAACACAAAATCTATAAAATGGCCTGTCATTATCATTATTCCTCTCCCAGAATCATTATACACTTTTGAGAAGAGAAACAATCTTCGATATTTTGCTGAGATACTTGATGAAGTTATGCTTGCATTCAAACACACAGAAATCTGAGGGCAAGAATAACAATACAGCAAGATGGAGAAGGGCAATTGAGATAAATCGAGGAAGTATTTGCATATTCGGTGAGATCATTCTAGTTTTATTAGTTTAGATTAATCATGCTTACTTATCATTCTTTGTTGTTTTATTTAGATTAGAATTGATGTTTAATCTTGTGTAGTAGTTAGCATCTTCCACAAATCCGAAAAATTTGAGTTACAATACATATAGGCATATGTACATACATACAAGAATGCATACATGCATACATACATGACATACAAGCATACATGTACATACAAACATACAAATATATCAGAATACATTGAATAGACTATCATTTAACATAAAGGACATAACATGAGCATGTTATAACTTGCTCACGTTATGTCTTAGTTGACATGTTTCCCACGGAAGCAAAAAAACATGTCAAAACTGACATATAACGGGAGCGCATTATAATGCACTCACATTATATCTTGCTTTGGGAATCCCCAAGCCTTATTATTGGTATTTTCTTTGGAATACCAACCCAAAGGCTCGGAGGGCATTCCCAATGACTAGAGACGTGTTTTTACAAATTCTACCGTATTTCACATAATCGAGTTCGTGCTCATCGTCAGGATTCAACGTGGTTCAATATCAAACAAATCAAATATTTGGGTAATGTTATCATTCTCTCTTAGCTATCCAACGATGTAATTTTATTCACTTTCTAACAATGTTAAGCCTTTCATCCATAATTTCTTTTGTTTGTATGTCTCTTTTTTGGCAAAGTAGTGTATGGTGTTTTTTTCATTAGAAATTAACCGCTCATCAAAATTTTAAATAAATTACATTTTTAGAAACTAGACTCCATTCTACAATTTTATTTTATTTTCTTAAAATTTCAATTATTTTCTAAAATTTGTAGGGGTGGCATGGCCAAAATTCTGTTTTTGAGGAAGTGTCCACTTTGAAAATTAATAAAAAAATAAATATTCATTAAAAAATTATTAGAAAAATTGTGCATCAACTACATACTGTTAGCTAACTTCTCATCATTGCGATTTTGAAAATACTAAAAAAATTTCACCATATGAGGGTCGTACAAGAGTTGCTATGTTATGTTTTTCTGACAAAAACAACAACAATTTGTGTACGTCCCTCTTTTGATCCACTTAATATCAACCATTTTAAAAATAAATTAGTGGTTTAGAAAGTAGACTCAGAGCACTTTGATCCTTGTTTTTGTTCCATCTCAAAATTTTGAGTGTAACTATCCTCAATTTCACGTCCAAGGTCAGTATTTCCTGATTTCATAAAAAAATTGTCCACTTAAGTCCCCTTTTTGGGAACCATCTTGGTGCACTTACCCGAATGAAGAAATAGAAAAGTTGCAAGAAATTGTGAATACTTAAAACATTGACACTAGTATGAGTACTACTTTAGATAATGTTAGGAAAATGTTTGAAAATGAACATGGAATAGAAATTGTGTGAAGTATAGGTTATCTTGCTAATAAGAAAATCCCTGCCATGACAGTTGTGCTCAAGATTTCGGGTACACTCAAAGCCAAGGTGGAAATTTCATTCCTCCTTCCACAACCCTCACCTCTATTCCTACATACACTAGTACTCATCTTACCACAATTATTCAATTTACTAGTAATGTCAACACTTCCTTCTAGGTATTTCCACTAGGAATCCCTCTACCTTTGTGCATTCAAATATCATATCTCCTCAACCACCCCCCCTCAATAATCTACAATTCACTTTCACTCCACAAACATACACCACTCCACCTTATTCCCCTCCATCTCATAACACCAAAAATGATCCCATAGCACACTTTTACAAAACATGTCACCCCTTCAACAAGAAATCGCCACCTTGAATCAAAACAACAATAGCAAACCTTCAAAATAAATCAAGACCAATTCCTTATCCTTGGAGATATTGAGAACACAAGCTATAAAAGTTCCTAAATTTGAGAAATATGGTGGGAAATGAGATCCTATTAGTCATTTTTCCACTTATACCACCCTATGTAGTGACTTCATTTTTTAAGATAATCTCTTGGCTAAAATATTCCCTCGCTCTTTGAAAGATGCTACTTTAGAGTGTTTTTTCTCCTTACCGAATAATTCAATTCATTCATTAAATGAGCTTATTGATGCCTTTTACAACCACTTCCAAATTCACATGGGTCCCAAGATGACTTTAGCTAACTTGATGACATGTAAAATAAGGATAGTGAAAAGGTCATTGATTTCAGAGCACGATATCAAATGCTTTACTCACAAATAAAAATTAAGATTCTTGACGTCAACTTTCAAAGAATTTTTATTTTTAACTTACAAGAAAAAATTTAAACTAAGCTTGAGATGTTGAGATTCCCTTCCTTCACATAGTTATGTACAACTCTTCATGATTACCAAAATTTAAATAGTAGTCGAGAAGTGAAAAATCCCTCTAACCATCCAAAAAATTCTAAATCCACACCTCAAACCAACTACCAACCCTTTAAAAAAAAAGAAAAGGGCTTCCTACAAATTAATCCCCCTCAGTCTAATAAAAATGTTAACACCCAAGTGGCTGCTATAAAGATGACAAAATCATATGCCTTTGGGGGTAGAAATAGATAGTTTACACCTCTACTTGATACCTTTCATAATACCATGTTGCAGCTCTTAGAGAAGAATTTTGATCTCCTTGCCTCTTGTTAGAGATCTTGATCCTACAAAGCCTTTACCTGAAAACTATAGACAAAATGCCTATTTCCATTTCCAAATTGAAAAAATGGACATGATATGAAACATTGCAAGCATCTTAAAAATCTTGTGCAAGACCTCATTGATTCTAATCATATCCAAATTGGAGGTGTGAATGACCAAGGTAATAAGCATGTAGCTCCTCCTAATCAAAACTTGAAAATCTTCACCAATCCCATGCCTAATCATAACATCTCCTTTGTCATAGCTAGTGAAACAAAGAATGATGTGATGAATGTTGACACAAATGATGAAAACATAAGCAACAACCTTGTAGATTATTTTATTGCATTTATTGAAACTAAACCTTGTAAGGTCCTAACTAAAATGTTGCTTGATATTGCTTTCTCACGATAAGACATACATAAAAATGAACTCGATGGTCCTCTTTACATAGCTAGAAGAATCAATGAAAATCCTAATAATGAGCTATTAATTGATCCCATCTATGTAGAGAATGTGATCACTAAATAATTCCTATTTATGCATGAAATTTATAAGGATACATATGAAAAATTGAAAGTATGGATCAAAACACATAACAATTTTGTATGCCTTATGATTGGATCGATAAATATTCCTCTAAAGTTTGGACCGAAATAATTTACTGTCATTCACCATAATCCCATTGTTAGACCAATTTATTGTGAATTTAGGCTACCCATGGCCTTGCTCCATGAATGTCATCCCATCAGTTGTGCATAAGTGTTTAAAGTTTCCATTTGGCAATGAGATTTTTATAGTGCATCCTACTAGCTTTAATCTTGTGTATTTTTGTGGGAACTTCTCATTGGATTTCTTTTGGATTGAGCCTATAAAACCCATTAGATCCTGCGAAGACTTATTTTTCAAATCCTATCAAAGTTTTAAGGAAAAGCACATAGCATAATTATCTCTTAGAAATATGCCTCAACCCATGATTGAACCACCTATGTAATGCCCTGCCAAGTGACCTTAAAGGAAGTTGCAATTAACATCTTAAGCGAACCAAATTTTTTTTTTAAAGTGCATTTAACATACACATTCACTTACTAATTAACAACAACCTCTAAGGCTACAAGGTTAGGATTACTTAAACCCACACATACATATTACATATAACCATAGCATTATGAACTTTATGAATTAAACATCATACATCAAAGAATACCACATAACATAACAAGATAATCAGCCAAGATACAATCTCATAATCATTATCTTAGTCCAATAGTTACATGACTCATTCCCAGAATGAGACAATAGTACAAATGAATTACAATTACATAACTCCACCTCATAAACATAGGAGGGATAGAATAACTTATACAAAATGAAATATTACAATGCAAGAAATTACAACAAGAACCGCGAGTTGTCCATCTGGATGTCTTGCCACCAAGTACTGAAGATAGATGGGGACCCAACGGTTTTGGTGCATGTTCCACCCAACCAAGTGGTACCCGAAGGCCCACCCCCCATGCTAAGAGATAGTAATAGAGTAACATGGACAAGATCTACAATCCACTAACCAAAGGCAGACTCATACTGACTCATACTAATATATCCAAACAAACGAACTAACAAGTACAACTCAATTACCAAACAAGTACAAATCAAGTATAAATCAAGTACAAATAAAGTCCAACTCCAACATCATTGACATGGTCACATTGCTTCCAGACATAATATTAATCAAGTATGTTCACAGAACCGTACACATAAAACAATTAACAACAGTTGTCTTAGATAGAGTGTCATCACAAGGTTTGTCATGAGATCTCCTCTAGGCATTCTTCATAGGTTGCGGTAATCCTGGTGGCCTCAACTGAATCCTGACACTCACACTCACTCATGCGGCATCAAATACCTCTCGTACAAACAAGATAGTTGATCTTGCCATTCCAGACCTTCTCACTCAGCCCAAGTATAAACAATCCCTTGCGTCTGTGAGTGAGGATTAATTATCTTGATTAATGTGAATGCAACCTAAGCATATATGTACATTAATTTAGTTATCACTTGATTAACTCACTTCTGAAGGTTACCCGGTTTACCACTTTGGGCTCCAGCCCCTAACAAAAGCCACTCTTTTATTCGACAACACACACCCAAAACAATCCACCAAGGGAAACACAAGTGCATACCAACTAGGCATCATAATCCACTCCAAAACAATGAGTAAACAAAAGATAGAACTCACTCCAAACATCTTGGAGACAACAATCATATAGTCCACTCCTTTCACAGGAGGTACAAAAGATCCCTGTTCATGGAAATCGGGTAAACTGAAAAGACGCCATGCACTACCCAAGGGAAAACAACTGGATGGTATAAAGATTCAACAACCCTTATCCTCTAAGTTCTTCTGGAAGAATTATAATTTAGGACTAACCCTAAATCCCAAAACCAACAATGCAACTTGACGACATAGCAACAAAAGCATTCAAGTCATTAATCAAATCTAATATTTGGATTTCCTAAATCCATACTCATTCAATAGGTAGTGTTGACAAAGTCAAAGACACGATAACTAGATCATCTAAAATAATCATAACCTCTATTTCCCTTTTTATTATTGGAAATCTAAAACAATTAAACTTACTTCCCTTTACTGAATATAGAGAATTAAATTCTTTAAGATAATCATGAGGAAGATACTACTTTTGGATATACTAAATCCATATCTCTTTCATAATCCAATCACAATGATTCAATTAATCTAAATAGAAATTAATAAATAAAATAATTGATTGCCTCATCAATAAAACAACTTCTTAATTTATTTTTAAATCGACACAAATCCATGTAAGTAAACTCTTTCCATTTCCTAACCAAATCTTACATCTCATTCAATTTCCTATTTAGAACATGTGATATCTTTAATATCATAAAATATCGTTTCACTATCCATTTACCCATATACACTATTCATTCCATTTTAAATCTCTATTCAATAATATATTGCATGCATCTTATTAAAACAAAGTATGATAATGAATTTACACTTAATATATATATATATATGTTCCATATTGTATAGACACCAAATATATATATATTAATAAATTTAATTACATATATTCTTTAATATTCCATTCACGATGATTTAAATTGCTCTATGGAAATAAATAAAACATAATAACTATTTACCTTTTCCAATATAATCATTTCCTAGGTTTACTTCTAATACAACATACACTATTGCCATTGCTATATTCAATTTCTATCCAAAATCTATATCTATTCAATTCTCAATTCAATAAAAACATCAATATCTTAGTGTATAAAATTGTATTTTGGCTTAACTAATTAACCATGCATTCATATTGTTTCCAATTGAATCTCATTAATTAAACAAACACTCAAATATAAATATTCCTTCAATTCTTCAATTATATTAACCACCACCACTTGACATGCACGCATTTAAATACATACATACACTGTATATAATTTAAATGTTTATTTAAAATTCACAATTAATCACATTTGAACTAAAACCATTTAAATACAAAATCATACCTATAAAATACATATACCACAGATAATTATATTTTAAGTTATCTACTGACATATATATATTTACAATGTATATTTTAATAAATATAAAATTGACATGAACTAATAAATACTAATTATATTCCTGATTGAAAACAATATGCAAATATTCATCATATGTATATATTAATATATTTTATTAAATAATACATTATTTAATAGAACATATTAAATATCAACAATTAAACTCCAAAAGTCTATATTTTAAAACATCTGAATAAAACCAAAGTGTTTTTATAATATTATTTCATATTGTACAAATTCACACAACACTAATATTAATCGTTCCTTTAATCCAATTAAACAAATGATATATAAATATACCATATTATTTACACATTAAACCTTATTAATCATTTTATTAACTAAATATATTTATCATTTAAATCTTATTTATTCAACATTGATATTACATATCAAATATCAAAATTTAACTAAACTAAAAACTATGCTCTAAATATCCTTAAGGGTTTTAAAAAAAAGGAAATTTAATAATAATTTTTTTTTAAAGGGGAGGGGTCGGCTGTGGCCGAACCCCCCACGCCTTCTCCTACTCGTGCCTCCCTTTGGGGCTGCGCTGCCACCAAAGGCAGCGCTCCCTCCACATAGTGGAGGGCGCTGCCTTGGAGGCAGCCGCACCCCCATTGGTGTGGGTGGTGGGGTGTGCAATGCACCCCCATCCAAAATATAAACAAGGCCGATTCAAAAAAATTTACAGCGAATGGAAATTCGCTTGGCAACCATTCCGCGATTTCCAAACAAAAAATACACAACGTTGTACGAAAAGTTGCATAACATAAAATATTTAATATATAAAAAATTGTATGTATATATAAAGATATATATATAACAAACGAATCTCAACAGTAAATAATTGGGGAAAAATTTGTAAAAAATATACATCTACAGATGTAATTGTGCAACTTTTCAGAAAATCCCAAATTACCCAAAGACTTAAAACTAATTCTTTTAAATCAATTTTCTGAATTCTAAAACAATAAAAGAACAATTATATCAAAATGGATCTATATTAAATTTAGAAGTTTCAAATCCTCAAGATTTTTCCACCCAATTTCTACATAGGGTTTTCAATTAAATTTGATTTTCTATAGAGGGTTTCATTTTCTAAAACATTCTAAATGCATTGTTCAATCTCTATGTTTGATTTCAATAACAAAATAATCGATTTCCTCAAAATATTCAAATTCAACTGAGGTTTTCACAATTTTCACTCAAGAATTTTCACAAAGCAAAAGCTATAAATTTATTTAATTCTTTTCTTCAATAACAAATTTATTTTCTAAAACAGATTTAACAAACAAATCTTTAATCACTACTATTTTAAAAAACAGTTAAGGACAATAAAACACAAAGAGGAAAACCTGGTTCAAGAAGCTACAGGAAGAGATGAATTTCTGATGCAAGCCTCCTCCAAAGATTTCCTAAATTTTCTTTAATCCTCCAATGAATCCAATCCAAAACCCAACAAATGAAAAACAATCTTTCCTCCAATCCATTCAACAATCAAAACTTTCTTCAAACCCTTCTTTGTGTAAATTTTTCCAAAATTTCTTCTCTGCTATAAAAAATGAATTTTTCTAAAAACTTTCTGCCCTAAAATTATAACATGTATTATTTATAAATCAAAAATACCTAATACAACCCTAATTCACATTACATGCAAATTAGATATTAATTTCAATTTCAATTTTTACAACCGTAATTCACATTACATGCAAATTAGATATTAATTTCAATTTCAATTCCAATTCCAATTTTCGAAAACCCACTTTCAATTTAAAATAATAAATTAGTTTCCAAAGTTGAAACTCATTTCCGAAGTAAACATTTAATTACAATTTCTAATTTAATTCCCACAAGTTGAAATTAAATTCCAAAATTAATTTTAATTCTTTTATTTCCTTTAATTCTCTTGCATCACGTTTAATTAATTAATTTAATTATTTAATAACTAAATTCAATCCCCTTGGATTAAATTTAATTAATTAAATAAATTAAATATAATTAATTAATTTAAATATAAACTTTTATCCACATTGCATTTTTTAAATTAAATAACCATCGACATGATTTAAATGCAATTATTCTAAATATCTATTTCCAAATCAAGAATCCTTCATAATTAAATAACATTAAAGCAAGACAGACAATGACTCGACACACACAACTGACAACACACTAAGGCTAGGGCATAGACTTGACACATGTTACCTAGCTACTATCTCCCGTTCAACTTAACCGTTGGATCGACATGCTCAAACCTGTGAAACTAGGTGGAGTCGATGTCATGTACCTGCAATCCTGCAACCAAGTAAACAACATCATACAATATATCCAGCATATAATACACACCGTGAAGAAGGAATTACAGATTCGTAGGGCACTCGCAAGCGAGTGATGTGAACCCGTCTTCTTCACCAATACACTCATCGAAACTGACACTTCCATCATAATCCCATAATCTCAGAATAACATCTCATGATAACTCTACAACATCATTAATCCATAATGCATGTGAAACAATAATCAGATACCCACATCCCACAATAATAGTTGTCACTCAATAGTAGCGATCAAAGCATCATAACAAAATGTATCCAATATCAAAGTAACTGCAATCAAACATAGCATAAAGCAAACCAAACAAGAAGCAAAACAGAGGGGTATTACAACCTATCCTTGAAGAAACCATGATTGAACCAAAAGCCCTTCTGAATACCCAAGAGAAACCTATTAAATATCCTTCACCCATTTCATATAAGAGACAATGAGATAGCCAAACCAATCTCACTGTGCCTCCTAAAGTCAAACAAGTTTACAAAGCCAAAGAGAAAGTGGTTGAACAACCTCCCATGGTTCCTTTCATTCCTCCTCAAGGGAAGAAAAGAAACCTATGGTTGATAAACTTGATCCTACACAAACACAACTTGAAAACCACACGAAAATAAATCGAAATGCTAGAGAGAATAGGTGTAGATGTCATGCTATTACTCATTTCCTGAAAGAAAAAGAACAAAAGAATAACAAAGAAAATAAAAATCCAAACTTGTCTCTAGCAATGCATGATGCCTCTCCACTCTTTCCATAACATAAACATAAGCAAATTTCTATGGAAATTATCATTAGATCTCTCGTTATGATTAACTTGGATGATGACACTAAAATTGCTAAGATTGATGAGGAAGCGCATAATGACTTAAATCTAATGTTTCTAATAATAAGAGTGTTTATCTTGGTACATGTCCTAGTTTGGAACTTGTTATTGTCCCTTTGGCTAGTTGCCCTCCTTCAGCATATACTGAACAAGGTTGGGATGCAAATGACCTGCTATAGGTTGAATCGCATGTGCCTTACTAGTATTTTTCTTTATTCCCTTTTGCTTGTTTCTTTTGTTTGATTGCATGTGCATAATGTGATCCCCTGTAATATTTCATTTGATGTATCTCTCTCCATGTGAATTCCTCTATATGTACCTACATTCTTCTCTATGTCATAAACATTAATATTTTAGCTTGTCTTATGCTTTCCTTTTGGGGATGATGCAAGGTATTGAGAAATTTAGGTCTCTTCCACCTTGAACTGGAAGCTTTTTCTTTGATTTCACTCTCTATGTATCATCCTCTAGTTCTATGAGTATTTAGGGAATGATGAAATTTTCAAGACCTATAATCACATTGTAGTTGTTACCTTATTTTTCATTTAGCTTAATCAGGTAGAGTTGGAACAAAATTTGCAACTGAAGATAAAAAGGTACACATAGAATTTATTCTAAGGTTTTCATCATTACACAAAAGATACTATCAAATGAACTTTCAGTTTTATTATGCAAGTGTATACAAGACAAAAGGTTGCACAAGTTTTGCATAAAAGTTGTCTTTTATTGATAATTACAAATGTATGGTGTCCCACACAAGTGGTGGGAGTAACTGATTCAATGCAATATAAAAGAAAACTATACATTTTAAGAAAAAAGGAAAGTTTGTATTAAAGGAATAGGGATTCATCGTTTCCTGAATGATGAACCCCAAGGTTGAACTATTGCATCTTTAGCTCCTTTCACTTGGTTGCTCCGAAATTTGCTCTGCTACTCCAAATATAACTACAAGAGATGATAAAATTTGGTGTTAGAGCTCATGATACATATTATCTTCATACAAAACATCAAAAAACATATAATTTAATCTCATAAGACATTGAAATCAATTTTGCAGTTATCACAAGTATCAAGGAAAAGAAAAAGATCATCATAAATCACCATCAAGCTCTGAGTTTCATTGTTTTTTATCGAACATGTTTGCTCACTATACAAGTATAGGCATAATTTTTATTGCTAGATTATTTTGCATTAACATCATAGCATGTGGAGTAAAATGGGCTCCCCCAAGGATTGAGCCCGACATGCTTACCTCTTAGATTTTTGAGAGGATAAGAGTGTAAATTCACCACACTTATTTACAATGAGCAAGTACTCATCACTCATGGTAGTGAGTTGATGGGTTCACTATCATAACTGAAAAATACTTATTCAATGGAACCATAATGAGTAAAGAAGTAGTGATTATATGCATAGAAGCTGTCACAAAGACTGTTCAAAGGGCAGTCATAATAAAATCTGACAATTCCAATCA
This sequence comes from Sequoiadendron giganteum, assembly GCA_007115665.2. NCBI lineage: Eukaryota > Viridiplantae > Streptophyta > Pinopsida > Cupressales > Cupressaceae > Sequoiadendron > Sequoiadendron giganteum. Next base: position 102,261,656 of record CM021104.1, read on the forward strand.
ATGAAAGTGGTCATCATTCCCCTCAAGGACAAAAAATAATATATATACAAATGAACTCTTTTTCATGGATGTTATCAACATAGATCATGTCTTGAAGATAAAATTTGGAGACTTTTATGTTTTCCAGATTGAGAAGGAATTATATAAAGGGAGAAATGGCCACAAAACTCAGCTACAAAGGAAGGAAGCCATGACCTATGCAATACAAATACAAACCCTCAATCAATTGCAAGAAATGAAAGATATGGTAAAATATATGAATACTCTTAAAGGCCGAGAGCAAGATATGGAGAGGCTCTGACCTGTCAATAGTTCCATGAAAACTCAAATACATGTAAGTGCATGCAAAGTGACTTGGCCTCTTAAGGTTACATAATCAAACCCTTAGGTTTGCAAAAGGAAATGAAAAGCCCTCGACCTGCTATAAAAAGGAAATAAAGGAAATGAAAGATTGGTCTCTCACTATGGAAAAGTATAAGAAATGAGCATAAAGTAATGGAATTTTAAATATTTTCCTTTTGAAAATGCATAATTTTTTTAAAATGTTGAACGTATACACAAAAAACTCAAGATATGTTCATCATTTTCGTATTAATAGATCTCGAAACAAGCATTTTATTCATAGATAATGATGGAAAAAGGGCAATGTGTATATAGATAGAGCTTACCCAACTCAACTTCAACATAAAAATTGTATAGAACCTCCTTGAAAGCTCCATATGAAATCCTCTGTTGGCAGCTCGAAGTTTCCAGAGTATGCAAAGTAAAAATGAAATGTGAAATGAGTGTATAACTGTTGTTTTGTGTTAGGGTTTCCTAAACTCTAAGTTGCTTGACAAAACAAATGGAATTTTGCCTTTGTTTTAAAAATATTTCATTCATAAACTAATACCCCCTTGTGTAAAATATTATATTCTTTATGCCTTTTGTTTCCCTTTTGCATAATTTGCAAATAACTTTTCAAGACAAGGTCAAATCAAGTGTCCTCTTTATTCTTGCAAGAGTTAAAACTGATTTGGAATGTAAAGAACATTACAAAGTGATAATTTATAAATCACTTTATTAATGTTACGTAAATGTAAGCACATGCTTTCAAGTTATGGTCATGTTGCTAGTTTTCACTAACAACTCAATTGGTGGAGTTGATTTAATTTTGTTTGATCTTAAAGTGAAAATTCAATAGTTGCTACATGATTTTAAATTGTTGATTACATCTGTTCTATTAAGTATCAGTTATGTATTGTTTGAGAGAACAAAGTTCAATGTCACTGCTCAATAGTTTACAGAACAAATGAAGTACAAGCCGAATATACAAATGATTGTGCATTTCATTACTTTCATTTTATTGCAATGGAATGGTCACATTACAGATTTCATTTGATTGCAAGAATACAAATGATAGTACAAATTTTCATTTTTGATGCATTTCTTTTCAGAATGAAAAGCATAAAGAGAAATTAAGAATCCACACAAGTCGTGGAGTTAACTGTTACAATGCATTATAGGGAACACTCTACACTACTGAAGATGCAAGAAGGAGAAACACATAAATATGGACATAATCATCATTGCCTAATTATTGTCGGCCAATGCAGAAGTGGTGCACCATCTTTCGTCCTCGATATTCAATCCACCTGCAAAAGTTGGGAAAGTCCCATTAGAGCTTTGACTATGAACATATCTACATGAACCATCAACAGTAATGGAGAATGCTACTAAAAATTCATCCAATCAATCAAGCAAAGTGTGGGAATCAGAGATGAAAGAGTAAACATCATGATATTTATTGCTTTTGCTAACATTGTTTGTTTCCTGTGCGGGTATAGGAAAATTCATGAAGCTGATTATTTTTTGAAGACATAAAAGCATGTGGGGTAAAACGGGCTCCCACAAGGGTAGATCTCGACATGCCACACCTTAAACTTACAAGTGGGCCAAGTATAAAGTATAATTATTATGCTCATCTGATCTATTCAACTGAAGGAGTAAAATAGAATTTCAATGATCAAATAAATTAAGTTTATTGTTTATTTATAACAATCAAGTCTGAGTGGTGAAATAAAAGCTACAGGTGGACAATGAACTTAATAGATTCAATTAAACTGAAATACAAGTTTTAAATATTGTTAAATCAATTGCATCTTTGCTGCCATATAGTGTTTTGGTCACTTTTATTCATGTTGTTCAAGCAATTTTTCATGTTCATAATGTGATAGTGAATAGGCATACATAATTCCTCATCAACAGAACATTAAGAAATAATGGAAGCATCTGGAGGAGCTTCAAGTTCTCATTTGCATTATTCTATAAGAATGCTGAGATGAAAGTACATGTTTTCTGAAGCATTCATGTGTGATGAATGAGTGGTAGCAAGTATCAAAGCATCATAAGGGAAATTGTGTAGTTTCATTTAGCTTAAAGCAACAATGGTATGAAGTGAGCATTCTATCATATTACGATAGTAAACAACTGAAAGAGACTTCAATGGGCATGAAAGATCTTCAATACATGAACAGTCATAAGAGGTAAAGGAAATGGAGAATATTAAATGCTTTAATCTCTATCAAGATTTTAGATGTAAACATATAGCTGCAAATAGAATGAGAAAACAATGAGAAGTAGACCGAGTTCCAAAGGTTCACTAATCATGTAGCTACAACTAAACAAAAAATGCAAAATACATGTAGCCTATGTCAGCTTTTAGAGTTATTTTTACACAAGTTTTCCATAAGGTTTTAGAGGTATCAATGTGAGGAAATGTTCAAGTTTCAAGTGGTTTTTCCATTATTACCAAATACCATGATGGGTGTTCAACTATTCAACAAAAAGTGCAGTAATAAGTGGGTTTATTCCAAAGATTTAAATGTTTTCTTTCCTTTTCAGCTTACCGACATTGGGGTTTTTTCATAAAATGCAGATTTATTCAAAATGTTGAATACCCATGAAGGGATTTTTACAAAATGATGGTTTTTTCTCTATTTCTAGAATACCCACGTTGGGGGTTTTACAATAAAATGAAGATTACAAGCACACAGTTGTGCTCTCATGGCACAACCAAATGGAGGAGGAATTTCATTTAGAAGAAATCACTGTGAATATAAAACCCCATCTCAAGTTTGTTGTCTTACAAATCACAAATATGAAGATGAAGAATGTAAAATGGAGTGAGAGATTCATAAAAAAAAAAAACCAGAATGAAGCACACATGGCACAACCTAGGTAGTGGTTTGCATTTTATTCATTCAAAACAACAATCATAGATTTCAAATTTTAAGCTTTTAAAAGCTTTTACATTGATAGAGATACAAAAATAAATAAATGAAAGAGTATCTTACCATTGTGATGATGATGGAGGAATAGAGTAGCCGCGACCAAGCTTAATGGAGCTCACAAATACAGGGGCTTGAACTCACCAATGGTGGCCAGAGAGATAAGACAAACACAAGATAAAGGAACACACAAAATCAGAATGAAGGAGGAGAAGCCGCGAACTTCATAGCCTTTTATTGCTCTCAATATTCAGTGGAAAAGTCACAAAAACCATAGGAGCAACTTACCATTAGTATAGGGAGATGAATCAATCATTTGGAGGAAGAAATGTGAAGTTCTCAAGCCTTTGCAAGCTAAAAATTGAGCTCATACATGGTGGCACATTCCTCTCTCATCAGAGCCAAAGTCTTGAAAGTTTGCAAAGTGCAAATGAGATGAGTTTAGGGTTTTCCATTAGTTTTGTCCATGCTTGCCCTAATTCAAATTTAGGGTCTTTAGTTGCATTTTGAATTAAATCATGAGTAATACCTTGAGGGGCTGAATTCTTACATGCCCTAGGTTGACCTTTATTAAGTCTTCATTTATTTCCAAATGCCTAGGTCGTGCCTCTTGAAAAGTTCATAAATCTTTGTGAGTCTTGGCTCCAATGATTTTAGGTTTTGGTTTAATATCTAAGGCTTCTATTTTAAATATTAACATTTATGCCTTTCCCTTAGTGGAAAATGAAGAATGACCACGTGCCTTAGATTTTAATTGATTTTGAGGGAAAAATCAATTAGAATAGGATGGAGTTTACTTATGCCTAAATGACTTAGGTTTTATTTATTGTTTAAATTGATTTTATAGAAATCAATCAGGTCTTGGAAGGTTATTATTTTAAAATTGAAATTCAGACCTTGGGTTTTAATTTTTAAATTGATTTTTAGAGAAAATCAATTGAATGTAATAATGGAGGGCTTATTATTTTTATGAGTTTTTATAAGAAAAATCTGGTATTGTAAATGGAGAAATAAGGTTGTATTTTGCAAAAGATTTATCTTTAATTGCAAAAATAAAGCAATTGTAAAAACTGCATGATGTAAAGTAGAGAATACAACAATAATTTATAAATTGTTTTATTTTTTATTGCTATTTTTAGCAGATTACATGCAAAGATAAGTTGACTTTTCTTCTGGTCGGATCTGAGCTGCATGGTGAAAAGATGAAGTGTTTTATTTGCTTTAAAAGTGGATTTTGCCTACTTTTAGAGGTCTCATGGCATGCACATGCAAAAAGTGTGAGTTTTCCACTTTTATGCCACATTTTGGAGTAGTTTTAGGTCTTTTTCTTGAGCTTTCTTCTTGAGCTCGGATTAGGGTTTTAGTGATATATCTTGAGAAAAACTTAGTGTTTTTTCTAGTCTAGATTATTGATTCTTGCTCTCATGCAAAATAGAGAGTCTTGTAACTTAGAAATTCATACTCAGACTTATAATAATCCTTCACTTAATAGAAACAACTTTCCTATTTCTCAATTTTGTGTCAATTACAGTTTTCAATTTGATGTAATTTGTGATTTTTGTTTATAGAATCCTTGTCATGTCCTTGAATTGTAGTTTGAAGTAGAAAGATCATAGATGCAGGTTGCATGTTGTATTCAAAAATCTAAATCTTCATGCAAATCATTATTGTGTTAAGTGCTCATGAGAAGTTGTGAATCATTGTTGTTTTCTGAGAAATTGTTCGTGAGTAAAAAACTAGAGTCATCTTTAAGCAATCATTAAGTTCTTAAGTCATAGGTTTCCATTCAAGTTCATCCTTCTACCCTTTTCCTCAAGAAATCATTTAGAATAGATTATTATTCGAAGAACCAACTCACTCTAGAGATTCCTTCTTTGTTTAGATCACCCACATCTGAAGAAGGTTTCCATGTGTCAACAAATAGTTATATTTCCTGCAAATTTAACAAGGGTGCATATGTAATTGATAACAGTTTTTGGGATGCCCGGTGGGTCTCTGAAAGTCAATTTTAGAGAATTTTTAGTTTTTTAAAGTTGTTATTTGATGTATGCAGTAAGTTTTTAGCCTTGGGATGCCCTTCTCAATATACTTGGTGACTCCGTTCTCGGTTTTTGCATGCAGATGAAGTGCTGCTTTGTTTTAAAAAGCCTAAATTTTGTTGGTTTCCAGCTTATGAATGAATAAATATGTCAAATTTTCAGTATAGTGTGTCATATCATCTACCATATCATGATCATGTTGCTAGTTTCAATATCATGACCTTTCAAAGTCAACATGCCCAATATAATTACCACCCACCCACCCCTACACAATTTCCACCTGAGCCTTCATATGCTCAAAATTATCCCCAAGGTTTTGAAGAGTTGAGCTTTAGAGATATAAGGCTGAACTATGAGGAGCAAATGAGTGAAATAGAAAACTTAAAGTAGTACGACACACACCAGGGGGAGATTGCAAGCATAAAGTGTATGTTGCTTGATTACATGAGACAGTTGGAGGATATCAAGAAGTAGCATGAGTATAATCATCACTAGGAGGAGCTAGCTTATCAAGCCTATCTTCATGAGCAGGAGTTGGAGGCCCAAAAAGCACACTTGCAGGGGTTAGATCATCAAGCTTACTTCCAATAGATGGAACAACAATCCTGTCAGATCTTTAGTTCTGATCAAGAGTTTGAGGGACAAAGGAGACAGTTTGAGAAGGATTTGGAGCGGGAGGCAACTGCACAAACAAAGCTTATGCTTGCTCAATTTTGAAGGCATGAAGCCCAACCAACCCCTACCATTCTAGAACACCCTATTCAAGAAGAGGCTCATGCATTTAAATTTCCAAGTTTTATGAAAAACGAAACTCCTAACCCTCCTAAGATCAAAATTCATGGTTTTAGATATCCTTTACCCTTACAAGAACCTAGGCTAGAACATTCTGAGTTGGTTATGCCTTGAAACCAACCACTGGAAAGATCTTATTCCCTCCACACCATGGAAGAAGTTAGAAATGTAAATTTATTGCATATAACTATGAAGGAATATCAGTTAGAGAAGTAGAAGATCAAACAAGAAAAGACTTCTCATGATGAATCTATAGATGTTTGCACTAAAGAGCTTCTTTGTTTTGTACAGGATGATACAATTTTAGAAAATCAACTAGTGCAAGAGGTTGATTCACAACAAGTGATTGTTGTTGATTGTACCTCTTTATCAGTCGATCACATGAGTGTCATGTGTACAAAAGGGTTTGATTCATTGGAACAATAGAATATTGATGATTATTTTGAGGTATCTAGCTGGTATAGTGATGAGGAGGAGCTTGAAAATTTGGAACAACTGCTAGAAAAGGAGGGAACTGTGGTTGAAGAGCTATAAGTTCCAGATCAAGGAATGGTTGATAGTTCACAAGTTGTGATTGATTTATTTGATGAATTACCATTTTTGTTGAAGACAACATGCAGGGCCCCAACTTACTAGCTAATATGATCAACCTTTTCAAGATAACTTTATGCTTGAATGTCAAGATCCTGACTATTCAACTTGTAGAGAGCTTACCACTCTGCTGAATTCTTGTAGCAATCAAATGCCTAGTTTTGAGCAGCAAAATGATGAAGGCCATTCAGACAAAATACTGGTCCATGAGAAAATAAATGAGGGCAACTCGATTATGGAGGAGCATGAGGTGGAATGCATGATTCAACCAAGGCAGAAAGTAGTTGTGGTTGGTAAGGAAGTTGACAAGAGTGGAATAAGAAGAAATAGTTCCAATTTTTTCTTGTCAACAAGATTTCCAATTAGATACATTGCTAAAATGGAGGCCAACAAGAAGATTCCCATCATGATTGAACCCAAGCATGGAAGTACAGTCGAAGGAGAACAAATTCAAGTCACTTCACCACCTCAGGTTGGTAATGATTATATTCCATATGGAGAGGTTAGTAAGCTTGTATACATTCTTCAAGGTGTGGTATAGCTATCTCATGGCCTTTCATCCATTGTTATTTTCCATATAGCTATCCAAAATCATGTAGAAAAGGTAGCTATTTCACGCAATCAGTGAATGGTTTTGTTTGACCAACTTCTTTGGCTAGTTAAAGTAGGTTAGAGTTAGTGTTTTCAGTTAATAGGTGCTTTAAGCACATTTCTTTTCAAGTTTCCTACTTTCCCTAAGCACTGCTGTACATGTTTCAGTGGCCATCAAGGCCTATTAGTTTTCTTTTAGCATTGTTTGTTTTTGCTTTGTTGCTATTTGGAGTATTGCTGTTCAAATTTTTGAATTTCATGAAGGGGCATATTTGACTGCACGCCCAATGGAGTGTTTCAGGCAGTTGGTCTAATGCTTAGTTGGCAAGCATCTAGCGGAAATCGCAAAAATGTTGCCAATTTTCACTAACAGCTCAATTGGTGGAGCTGATTTAATTTTGTTTGAGGGTATGTGCAGGATCATGATGGGCCAAAAAAGTGGCAATATGATGGGTATGTGGCTGATGAATTTTTTTTTACCCAAAATTGATGAAACGAAAAGGGGTTTTAAAGGAGATTCTAAGCTTTCCACCAATATAAATTATTCTTTACTTTGAATTTAATGAATAATTATTATCCGTTTTCTATTGAATTACGACTAAAGTGTTGTTTTTTAGGCTGATTGAAAAAAATCTATAGCTTTCAAACAATATCATATTTTTTGAATCCAAAACATGTGTCACATTCTATGCTTTGCATACTATAATAATAAAAAAACAAAAATTAAATTTCATGAAGTTTTGACCAAGTTAAGGTGGTCAGACATACGAGTCTTTATATTTTTTAAAAGTTGTCATAAAAAAATTATAATTAATTATTTACTTGGAAAAAAATTACGTTGCTACATGATTTTAAATTGCTGATTACATCTGTTCTATTAAGTATCAGTTATGTATTGTTTGAGAGAACAAAATTCAGTGTCATTGCTCAATAGTTTACAGAACAAATGAAGTACAAGCTGAATATACAAATGATTGAGCTTTTCATTGCTTTCATTTTATTTCAATGGCATGGCCACATTATAGATTTCATTTGATTGGAAGAATACAAATGATAGTAAAAATTTTCATTTTTGATGCATTTCTTTTCATAATGAAAAGAAGAAAGAGAAATTAAGAATCCACACAAGCCGTGGAGTTAACTATTGCAATGCATTATAGGGAACACTCTACACTACTGAAGATGCAAGAAGGAGAAACAAATAAATATGGACATAATCATCATTGCCTAATTATTGTCGGCTGCTGTAGAAGTGGTGCACCATCTTTCATCTTAGAGCTCCAATCGACTTGCAAAAGTTGAGAAAGTCCTGTTAGAGCTCCGAATATGAACATATCTACATGAACCATCAACAATAATGGAGAATGCTGCTAAAAATGCATTGAAACAATCAAGCAAAGTGCTAGAATTAGAGTTGAAAGAGTAAACATCATGATATTTATTGTTTTTGCTAACATTGTTTGTTTCTTGTGTAGGTATAGGAAAAGTCATGAAGTTGATTATTTTCTAAAGACATAAAAGCATGTGGGGTAAAATGGGCTCCCACAAGGGTAGAGCTCAACATTTTTCCCCTTAAACTTACAAGTGGGCCAAGTAGAAAGTACAATTATCATGCTCATTTGAGCTATTCAACTGAAGGAGTAAAACAAAATTTCATTCATCAAAGCAATTAAGTTTATTTTTCATTCATAACAATAAAGTTTGAGTGGTGAAATGAAAGCTATAGGTGGACAATGAACTTAATAGATTCTATTAAACTAAAATACAAGTTTTAAATACTGTCAAATCAATTGCATCTTTGTTGCCATATAGTGTTTTGGTCACTTTTATTCATGCTATTCAAGCAAGTTTTCATGCTCATAATGTGATAGTGAACATTCATACATAATGCCTCATCAACATAACATGAAGAAATAATTGAAGCATCTGGAGGAGCTTCAAGTTCTCATTCGCATTATTTTATAAGAATGCTAAGATGAGAGTACATGTTTTCTAAAACATTCATGTGTGATGAATGAGTGGTAGCAAGTATCAAAGCATCATAAGGGAAATTATGTAGTTTCATTCAGCTTAAAGCAACAATGGTATAAAATGAGTATTCTATCATATTACGATAGTAAACAACTAAAAGAGCCTGCAATAGGCATGACAAATCTTCAATACATGAACAATCATAAGAGGTAAAGGAAATCAAGAATATTAAATCCTTTAATCTCTATCATTTAGATGTAAACATATAGCTGCAAATAGAATGAGAAAACAATGATAAGTAGACCAAGTTCTAGAGGTGCACTAATCATGCAGCTACAACTAAACAAAAAATGCAAAATACATGGAGTCTATTTCAGCTTTCAGAGTTATTTTGACACAAGTTTTCCATAATGTTTCAAAGGTATCAATGTGAGGAAATGTTCAAGTTTCAAGTGGTTTTTCCATTATTACCAAATACCATGATGGGTGTTCAACTGTTCAACATAAAGTGTAGTAATAAGTGGGTTTATTCCAGAGATTTAAATGTTTTCTTTCATTTTCAGCTTACTCACATTGGGGTTTTTTCATAAAATTCAGATTTATTCAAAATACCGAATACCCATGAATGGATTTTTACAAAATGATGGTTTTTTCTATATTTCCAGAGTACCCACATTGGGGTTTTACAATAAAATGAAGATTGCAAGTAGCCAGTTGTGCTCTCATGGCACATCCAAATGGAGGAGGAATTTCATTTAGAAGAAATCACTGAGAATATAAAACCCCATCTCAAGTTTATTGTCTTACAAATCACAAATCTTAAAATGAATAATGTAAAATGGAGTGAGAGATTCATTAAAAAAATAAAAAATGAAGCACACATGGCATGGCCTTGGTAGTGGTCTACATTTTATTCATTCAAAATAGCAATCATAGCTTTCATATTTTAAGCTTTTAAAATCTTTTTCATTGACAGAGATACAAAAATAAATAAATGAAGGAGAATCTTACCATTGTGATGATGATGGAGGAATAGAATAGCCATGACCAAGCTTAATGGAGCTCACAAATGCAGGGGCTCAAACTCACCAATGGCGGCTAGAGAGATAAGACAAACACGAGATAAAGGAACACACAAAATCAGAATGAAGGAGGAGAAGCTGTGGCCTTTATAGCCTTTTATTTCTCTCAATATTTAGTGGAAAAGTCACAAAAACCATAGGAACAACTTACCATTAGCACAGGGAGAGGAATCAATCATTTGGAGGAAGAAATGTGAAGTTCTCAAGCCTTTGCAAGCTGAAAATCTAGCTCATACATGGCGGTGCATTCCTCTCTCAGCAGAGCCAAAGTCTTCAAAGTTTGCAAAGTGGAAATGAGACAAGTTTAGGGTTTTCCATTAGTTTTGTCCATGCTTGACCTAATTCGAGTTTAGGGTCTTTAGTTGCATTTTGAATTAAGTCATGAGTAATACCTTGAGGGGCCAAATTCTTACATGCCCTAGGTTGACCTTTATTAAGTCTTTATTTATTTCCATATGCCTAGGTCGTGCCTCTTGAAAAGTTCATAAAGCTTTGTGAGTCTTGGCTCCAATGATTTTAGGTTTTGGTTGAATATCTAAGGATTGTGTTTTAAATATTAACATTTATGCCTTTGCCTTAGTGGAAAATTAAGAATGACCATGTGCCTTAGATTTTAATTGATTTTGAGGGAAAAATCAATTAGAGTAGGATGGAGTTTACTTATGCCTGAATGACTTAGGTTTTATTTATTGTTTAAATTGATTTTATAGAAATCAATTAGGTCTTGGAAGTTTATTATTTTAAAATTAAAACTCAAACCTTGGGATTTTATTTTTAAATTGATTTTTAGAGAAAATCAATTGAATGTAATAGTGGATGGCTTATTATTTTTATTATTTTTTATAAAAAAAATTAAGTATTGTAAATGGAGAAATAAGGTTGTATTTTACAAAAGATTTATCTTTAATTGTAAAAATAAAGTAATTGTAAAAACTGCATGATGTAAAGCAGAGAATAAAACAATAATTTATAAATTGTTTTATTTTTTATTGCTATTTTTAGTAGTTTGCATGCAAAGATAAGTTGACTTTTCTTCTAGTTGGATCTGAGTTGCATGGTGAAAAGATGAAGTGTTTTATTTGCTTTAAAAGCTGATTTTGCCTATTTTTAGAGGTCTCATGGCATGCACATGCAAAAAGTGTGAGTTTTCCACTTTTATGCCACAGTTTGGAGCAATTTTAGGTGCTTTTCCTTGAGCTTTCTTCTTGAGCTCGCATTAGGGTTTTAGTGATATATCTTGAGAAAAACTTAGTGTTTTTTCCAATCTAGATTATTGATTTTTTCTCTCATGCAAAACAAATAGTCTTGTAACTTAGAAATTTGCACTCAGACTTGTAATACTTCTTCAGTTAATAGAAACAACTTTCCTATTTCTCAATTTTGTGTCAATTGTAGTTTTCAGTTTGATGTAATTTGTGATTTATGTTTACAGAATCCTTGTCATGTCCTTGAATTGTAGTTTGAAGAAGAAAGATCATAGATGCAGGTTGCATGTTGTATTCAAAAATTTGAATCTTCATGCAAATAATTATTGTGTTCAGTGTTCAAGAGAAGTTGTGAATCATTGTTGTTTTCTGAGAAATTGTTCGTGAGTAAAAAAATAGAGTCATCTTTAAGCATTCATTAAGTTCTTAAGTCATAGGTTTCATTCAATTTCATCCTTCTACCCTTTTCCTCAAGAAATCATTTAGAATAGATTATTATTCGAAGAACCAGCTGACTCTAGAGATTCCTTCTATGTTTAGATCACCCACATCTGAAGAAGGTTTCCATGTGTCAATAGGTAGTTAGATTTTCTACAAATTTAACAAGGGTGCATATCTGATTGATAACATGTCAAAGGGATATAGTTGAGGATTTATGTACGATTTCCAAGTGTCTAGGAAGAGGTTTGGGAAGTTATCCAACAAGTGGAGGAGATATAGGAACTATTTTCACTCAGTTTTGGGGGGGTTTGAAAGCATCTAGAAGCATTTATAAGTTCCTTAATGGTAGGATAGGTCAAGCCTTGACCTTTTCTTCATTTTAAATCCTTCTTGGAGTCTTTTAAGGGGCTTAAAAACAGGCTTTATTGTTGTGCATGACCAAGGGAGGTTGAAGTTCCTTTCTTTGTTGAGCTACTTGGAAAAGCATAAGTAACTTCAAACATCATTTTTGAAGTTATTTTGTTTTATTCTCATACTACATTATAACTTTTTTGGAGGTTCTTTCAATAGGAGATAGCATTTGTAACTCATTTACAGACATGCATAGCAGTATTACACTTTTGGAGATCAATAAAGTTAAGCAAGTTTTGCCTTCTCAAATTTTGTGTCATTGTGTGTGTTTAAGTGATTGATGCAATTTCATATGAAGTATTTAATCCTTGTTATTGTGTCTCATTAGTAGCACCTTTATACAAGAGAAATATGTATTTTTGCAGGTTGTAAGTTATTTTGGAATGCAAGTAGTTCAAGTTGTGTTCAAGAGTGTATGTTTTCCTTCTAGGATTGTGAGTGTTATAATACTCTTATGAAAAATTGATTCAAAAGCATATAATTCTTGAGTTGTGCATGCAGAAGATTTTTGTTGATTAAAATTGTGTGCAAAAGTAGTCGTACAAGTTTTAGTTTCACATTTTGATGCATCACCTTAGGAGTTAGTTTTATTTTTATGTTTTCCCCTTACCCTTTCCTTTGCAAACAACATTAGTTTAGTTAGTTTTAGGTGAGTACCAGAAGAACCAACTTAATTTGGAGGTTATCTTCTAAAATATAAGCCCACAATTAGAGAAGCTTTCCAATGTTTCACTAGTAGGCTGAGTTTACTCAGCAAGGGTGCACTATTAGGAGACAACAATTTTGGCACACCTAGTTGGACTAATTGAATCAAGACAATTCGAGAAATATATGTTTATCGTTGGTTTTGTTATGCAAGCAATAATTTTTAGACCATTAAGAGGTTGAAATATACATATTTGGTGACTTTGAGTGTGGAAATTAGCAAAAAATACACTAACTCATTTGATTGCAAAATCCGACGAAATTTTTCGATGAAAGATGTAAAATGAGATGATCGTCGGGTACTTGTGATATTTGATGTGTAGTTTTCAATTTTTTTAAAATTTTATCCCCAACATTCGTCGAAATTTTGACAAAAATAAGTAAAAGTGAGTTCGATGAAAATAAATAAAAGTGAGTTTGATGAAAATAAATAAAGTGAGTTCGACTATTTATTGTGATAGTGATGAAGGAGAGCCACTGATAGAGTTTTAAAACAAGATGATCAACGACCATAATTTGAACTCAAATGACTAAGTGTCAGCTTGCTTGCGTGAGATTTCTATAAGAAATTAATGCTTATACGCTCCATTCCTTGGCCATAAAGAAGGTTGTTGGCTTATTTTTCCTCATAATTGCAACCTTTCAAGAGGAGAGAAAGTGATCAAGTTCGAGGAAACGATGTGAAGAGCTCCAACGAATAGTGGTAGAAGGCATTAACATCAAATTTCCATATAGGTAAGAAAATAATCACACTTCTTTGTGTCAATTGCATTGAATTAAGCTGGTAAGGAGAGTTAGTGAAAATTCTAAAAGCTCTAATATCCTAGGGTTTACTAGGGTTTGTATGTCATGCATTTTCAATTGGGTTGGTGAGAATTGTAAGAAGTCTAGGATGGTTTTTATTCTATGGTTTGTTTCTTAAGAATTTAAACCAGTAGGTCCTTTTCCAATAATTGAAAATTTGAAACCCTAGCTCTATCACATTGTTAAAATAGGTGAACCTAGTGATTCTAGTGCCAAACCAGAAAGAAAACCTAAACAAAAGAGAGTTAAGAAACCTAAAACCCAAGATGACACACCTAAACTTAAGCCAGATGTACCTGAAGCATCTACAAAGTCTAAAGTAGAGAAAATAAATCATGATACGTTCATGGAGGGTGCATCCAAAGACATCAATGAAGGAGGATCACAAATTTGAAAAAGACCCATAGGGCAGGCTATTGTGAATAGTAGGCTAATTGATCTTGTTGGTGGGATTAGAGAGGTTGCTTAACCACAGAGTGGATGAGAGCTATTCTTATATAATTTTTTTATCATCACCAGGTTGAGGGTAGTCATTGTCTTTTTCCAGAATTTATTTGTGAATGGTACCCTCATCAAAAAATACCTTGATTGACTTGGGTATAATCATTAATGTGATGACTAAGGAAAAAATTCTAATATTTTTGTTAATAAACCTTAGACCTACACCAACTGTTCTACAGTTGGTAGATAGGTCAACAGTGGAACCTGAGGGCATCATTGAGGACTTGGTCATAGCATTCATATTTGTACTTCCAGGTTTGAAAATCATATTTTAAAGCAACATCTCATCAGATTTCATTTTTAGACTTGTGCATTTTTAGAATTTCATTTCTAGATTTTTTTGTGCAAGTTCAATATTTTGATTTTAGGAGTCTAACGGTTGGAAATCATAGTAAAATCAGAATTTAATAAGTTCTGGAATTAGCATTTTAAAGTATTTTTTGGGGTCATTAACTTCATAATATCTTCTCTTTTGCAAGGGTGGTTGCATGCCAAATTTTTTTAGTGTAAATTATCAAAATTATTATATTTTGTTACGTATCTATGATTAAAAATTATTGGAGTGTGAGTTTGATATTTTTGAAGATCTAAATATTCAAGCTTGGTAAAGAAAAATCATGTCAGATAATATTAGTCTAGAACAAAATGAAGAGAAAATTGATAGATTGTGGGCTAGATTGAAAAGAAAGGGTGATGGGAAATGTTATTGTCCTTGCAATAATTGGAAGGGCTTAAAGACGAGAATAATTTTAATCACAACAGCTGAGAAACATTGTAGGCAACATGGTCAAGTTGAAGGGGGGCATGATTATCATCCATTGGTAAGTTTTTCATTATATGTGTTTATATTGATTGAATTTGTAAATGTTTATATCATTTTAACATTTTATATATATATAAAATCACTTGATCATGATTATAGTTTATTTGTGTCTATCATTGTTATAAAGGTGGGGTGCCCTAGGGCACATGATATGGATTATCATGGCCTGAAGAATGTGGTTTTGCAAGCGGAGGAACATGGAGCTGTGAATATTGAAGATGAAGTTAATGATACTATGGAAGAAGATGATCATGCGCTAGAAAACACAATTGAAGATGATGGTACAAATACATTGATCCATGAGACATTTAGTGGCATAGCTGATCATGATGATCGAGATGAATTTGATGATGTTCATGATTTACCTGTACTTGAGAAGGCATACAAGCCCCTTTATGAAGGCTTCCAAACAAATCTTTTCTCTGATGTATTGTTGCTGATGAACTTGAAGGTTATAAATGGTTTATCTAACATAGAAATCTCATGGATGTTAAGGTATGTCATATATTCCATCTTTTTTCATCTATTTTAGTTGTTGTTAGTTCATCACTAGTAAATAAAGGATGAAACATGTACCATTAATATTCTTTATATTAACAAATTATTTTTTGTTGTAGATTGATTGGTGAATTTTTGTTACCACCATAAAATATTTTACCTCGCTCATACCAAGATTTATCTAGCATAATGAAAGATATTGGAATGGAGTATCAAGCAATAGATGCATGTCCCAATGATCATATTATATATCATAAACAACATGAATTTGCAACAAAATGCCCGAAATGTCATATCAGTAGATATCGAACATATTAACTAACAAAAAAGGTACCTCATAAGGTTCTTCGTTATATTCCCATTATTCCACATATGCAACGATTATTTAAGTGCCGAAAGCTTAGCACAATTTATGGATTACCATGCACGGAATAGAAGTGGAGATGAAATTCTTTGAATTCATGTGGATGGTTCTGCATTTAGGGACATGGAGGAAAAATGGCCACAGTTTAAAGAAGAACCTCGTAGTCTCAGGCTTTCATTGGTAGCGGATGGTGTCAATCCATTTGGAGAGCTGAGATCTATTTACTCAGTGTGGCCTATTTTTGTTATTAACAATAACATTCCTCCATGGATGTCAATAAAGAGGGAGCACATAATGTTGGAAATGATTGTTCCAAGTATTTTTTTACATCAATTTTCTTTAATGTAGTAGCATCTCATTTATCTTATTTGTTGCATAATGACATATTTTTTTCATTTAATAGTCATGTACATTAATTTAAAAATATTCTAGTAAAATGGTTATAATAATTATGTAATGTTTATGTTCATTCAACTAGTTAAGTACCAAGTTAAAGATATGAATGTATATATCAAGCCTCTTACCGACAAGTTACTAAATTTATGGAATGGTGTCACTATGTATAAAGTATCTAGACCAATAGGACAAAGATAATTTTAATTCCATGCAATGCTTGTATGGACAATTCATGATGCCCTAGGGCTAACATATTTTTGTGGTATGTTATAACATTCGACTGCATGACTTTAATGATATTTAATTTTATGAAGTAGATACATGCATGTTTTTTAAATAATCTATTCATTATATATGATTATAAAAATTGACATATCTAATCCAATTATATATGATCTTCCAGGTCTTCAAACAAAGGGAAAATTTGCATGTCCAATTTGTGGCCCAAAGATGAAATCTCGTCGTTCAACAAGTTTAGGAAAGCAGGTGTTTGATGAGTAAAGACACTTCCTGCACATAAATCATAAGTATCGAACTACTGAAAAACATCTTTTCAATGGGAAAGAAGAGACTACATCAAAACCACAAATAATGACACCTCACCTATGGAAGTTGGAATATAATAGAATTAGTCATCAAGGTTATACATCGGATCAAATTGTTTATCTATCATATAAGATATGTTTGGAATTTATATTTTTATATTGTGTTGTGTTTACTCATGCTGTAATTGACAGTGATTGTCATTGTTAATTTGTTTAACTTATATGCTTCATGAAGGTCGTCAAGGCATTAATGGTCGGCTTCCATAAGGACTGAAAAGTTATCCCAAAAAAATTAGTAGGTTGCCCTACTATGAGCAGCTACAAATTGTGCATTTGTTTGATACAATGCATATCAGAAGGAATATAATAGAAACATTATGGAAAATATTGGATGGAAGGCATGACAAAGAAAAAATTGTCAAAATTTGTAGTGACATTCATGAAGCCAATCATGCAATGAAAAATGTCATTCAATTAAATAGCGATGGAGACCAAATTAATATAAGTTCCCTTCCTTGGTTATTAATGGAGCAACAAAGCAATGCTATAAAAGAAGTCATACAAAAAATTTGATTTCCCATAGGATTTGTTGTGAACATAAACAATATCATAACAAAGAAAGGTGAATTTGGGTTAGGGATGAAAATGCATGATTGGAATACCTTCATTGAGGTAATTATTCTGGTATATTATACATATATTTGTATACTGCATGTAATTTTTAGTGTATTATGTTTACTACTTTTGGAAATAATGAAAAGATCATTTTATAATTGATGCAGTATGTTCTACCTCTATCTCTCCCAAAAAACTTCGACAACAATTTCAAACAAGTTATATATGATCTTGGAAAATACATGAGGTAAGTAGCGATATTTGTTCAGTTCATTCTATAAATCTTAAAATTGCCATTTGTTTTACTTGTTATGTAATATATTACATATTTTTGTTAAATCTCATTAATATATTTGTGCCTTGAAACACTTGTAGATGGTTGTCATCTAAAGAAATCCATAAAGAAGATATAAATTATTGGAAGATAAAAATTCCTCATCTAATGTGTGAAATGCAAAAGTGTCTACCTTCGACATTTTTCAATGCATAAGAACACTACCTCATACACCAAGTTGAGGAGATTGAATTGTGTGGACCTGTACACACAAGGTCAATGTGGATGGTTGAGAGGCACTTGAAATTTTTGAAGGCTTTGGTTAGACAAAGAGCACATCCTGAGGGTTCTATGGTGGAGGGATATATGGTATACCAGACCATGGTGTACATTACTGAATATCTTCCTAAGTTTGCAGTAAAGATCCATGTAGATCATATTTGGGATCCCAAATCCATTAACAAATTTGATGGGGAGTACTTGATGGGGAAAGGTAGATTGAGGAAAGTGAGAGGTAATTATAAGATGGTCATGGAGATTAATTAGAATATATTTTACATTTGGTTTTTATGTATATTGTACTTATTTAATTATTAATCTTCAATATACATCAATTATAAATTAAGGTCGTATACCGTGGTAATTAACTGATTATACATCATTTGCGAATTTTAATTTTTTTTGATATAGTTGGTCGAGAGTGGGATGCACTACATTTGTACATCACAAACAATTTTGATTGGATGACTATATGGATTGAATGATGCCAACAATTTGGTCATGCATTAACATGGGATGGTGTGGCTTCATTGGTTAAAGAAGTTCATCGTAATGGAGATTCCAATGTTACACCAAGGGAAATTGATTTAGCATATGGTTTAAGAGATAAAAAGGTATGTATAAATATATTAATCACCCATATTATTTAATTATTATCAATTATATTGATGCATATATATGTTGAGATTTTTTTCTTTACATACATTTGGCCAAGAATAAATATGTTTATCAACTGATGATATTGCAATAATTTTTACATGTTTGACATATTGTAGGTGAAACACCACAAGGCTATGTGGTGCAATGGTCGTAAATTTTGAATCAAAAAGTTTGATGACAAGAAGAAAACTTGTGATTCTGGGATAACTACAATCTTTCAGGTGACTAATGTTTCATCTAGAAGCGACATACATCCATAAGTCTAAAAAAATTGATACTATGGGATTTTGGATGATATACTTGAGTGTGACTTTAAGTCCTTCAAATTAGTTATGTTCACCATCCTATGGTATAGGCTACGATTGAATGAAAATGATCCCAAGAGAGCTGTTATTGAACATGATAATGAATTTACAATGGTTAATACAAGGTATTTCGAGCGAGCCGGAAATGAGCCCTACATTTTTCCAAGCCAATGTGAGCAAGTATTTTACTTAGAGGTTCTAGGTAAACTGGGTTGGTCATATGTTGTTAGACATGATCCAAGAGGAATGTCAGTAAAGTTTAATTTGGTGGAAGAAGAAGATACCGA
Source organism: Sequoiadendron giganteum (assembly GCA_007115665.2). Taxonomy (NCBI): domain Eukaryota; kingdom Viridiplantae; phylum Streptophyta; class Pinopsida; order Cupressales; family Cupressaceae; genus Sequoiadendron; species Sequoiadendron giganteum. The sequence continues at coordinate 102,281,104 of CM021104.1, forward strand.
AGAACTAGAAGATGATGTAGATGATGATCAGGATCAATAGTTAGTTGATGATGTGCCTGGCAAAGATGTCGAAGAGGAGGAACTAGACCATGATGATGTAGGAGTTAATGTTCATGAATATGATATCCATGTGGATGTTGACATTATCAAAATTGATATCAATGACAATCATGATGATATGACCAATCCTAACAATGTTGAATCTAGATTAGATGATACACACAAAGAGTTGTATGAAGAATAAGATCAATGAAATTGAAATTTATAAGTTATGAAATTGTATTATCTATTTCATATTAATTTATTGATAGAATTATATTTGACTTATGTGGTTACATAATTAATTCATGATGTTTTTAATTTTTATGCCATTACATAATTAATTCATGATGTACTTTTTAATGTTTAATTTTAATTCATGATGTTACAACTATTGTAGCTCTCCTATAAATTTCCATATTATCATAATGAATAGAGTTTCAATACATTTGAAAGGTCAAAAAATTAAAACATTTCAATAGTGATGTTAACAACCTTGAAATTAGTGTGTTTTATGTTTCATGTGATGATAAAAGATTAAAAAGTCAGTTGTAGAGGTGGTTGTTGAGTGGTTGAGGTGTAAAGGTCTTTAGAAGGCATAAAGTGATCATTGTAAAGGTTTTTGATGATTGAGGATTTAAAATACAAGCTCTTGACATTCCAAAATTTGTGTTTTTCTTCAAAATTTCTGTATTTTTCTTGTTTTGCAACACTATACGGTCACATACAACCATATTTTGATGTGAAATCAATTCAATGTCATGAATATATGTGTTAGATTTGATTTGAATCTAATTTGAGGGCTTAAGGTGTTGATTTGAGTTAGAAAGCTTCATTTCTTTGCATACAACCTGATTACCCTATTTTTGAGGGTTTTGTAGTCCAAACATGATATAAATGGGCTTTTACACTTTTTTTTATTACTATAGCTTGTGTAAGAGGCCCCATGGATATTTTTGTAATTTTAGGATGCATGAATAGGGATTAGGATGAGAAATAAATAAGGTATAGTTGTTTTCCTCAAGAGTTTTGTGAAGAAAAGCATGTGAAATGAGAGGTTCAAGCCTAGGTTTCAAAAAAATATGTATGGGAGATCTGATTTTATGAATTTTTATGCATGTGTAGACCTAATGGGTTGTTTCTAAGTTGGTTTTGAGGTATGGGAGTTTGTGTAAGTAGGAGATTCAATAAACCCTCATGATTTTGGCCTAAAACAAGGGTTTTTGGGTTTGGCAAGAATTTGGCTGTACAAGTGGAATCTTTTTTGTGGATTTGGAGGTTTGGAGGCTGTTAGCTATAAAAACTGCAGGTAAGAATACCTAAAGAGGTTTCCAATCTCTTGATACATTTTAGGGTAACAAACAAGGCCAAATGATTTGAACCTTCTTCTCTTCAGGTGCTGCCAAACCTAGGTGGGTCTACCTTTGCAAATTGAGCAGACTTAAGTGATGTGATTATGTTTACAACAATCTATTCACAATGAAAATCTTACAATGAACATATATAATCCTAATAAATCATATGTGTAATATTAGAATATGTTCAGTTAATAGATGCAAAAAATAAAATGGACAAACAACTTTGCCAATTTAACTAGATGTATATATAACTTTAAGTAAAAGTACTGAAGTTACAACATACAAATTAAATGATATTTATGATTGTAAAATTTATGATTAAATATATCTCTTAGAATCCTTTTTGTCCCAATTTGAAAATAATTCTATATTATAGAATACATTTTTTAAAATTTTAAGATGAATATAGCAAAGAAAAATCAAACAAATATTTTTATGAAAGAAGTATATTGGCGTGAAATTAAATACAATTTGTATTCCAATGTAAAAACTACAATTAATGGAAACAATTATTTCAACACATAAACTAATATGTAGTAGTCAATTAAAATGATCTAAATAGTCAAATAATTTGACCATTAGCATATAGAAATTTCTATACAGTTGTAGATCTCTTCCATTTCAAAAACACAAAACAATATTAGGTAGATAATCAAACATCTTTCATTTATACAGTGACTTATTTATCCTAGAGGAATTAAGTATATAGTATACAAAGACAACCAACAAACCCACAACCACCCCTATTTTGAAGGAGTTTAGTTTTCTCCCCTTCCTGATCTCTCTAATATTGTCTAATTATTTTAAAGAGACCAAGGGTCATAACACAACTTTATTCAACCCACTAAATATATTGGTTAATGAAACTTGACAAAAGAAACAAAAGAAACAAAACAATTGCTACATTTGGCATTTCATGTGGTATGAAGAGTAGTGACAATAATCTACTTATAGTTTAATAAAACACTATTTTTATAAGAAGGCTTGAAATTAGAAAGATAAGTGTTACTTATTTTTTAATAAAACATTATTATAGTCTTACCAAAATATACTATTGTATTCTTGCATGGCTTCTTAGTTAATATATGGGGAGATAGAGATAGAAGGGGAGAGAATGAGAGAGAGATAGAGATATATGGGAAGAGAAAGAGAGATGGAGATATATGGGAAGATAAAGGAAGAGAGGTGGAGATAGAGAGTCGATGGATAGGGGGGATAGGGAGGGAGAGATGGTGAGAGATAGAGAGGGGGAGATAGAAAGGGGGAGGGAGAGAAAGGGATATATATAGGTAGAGGAGGAGAGATAGAGAAGAGGGGGAGAGAGGGAGAGATAGGTTGAAGAGGAAGAGAGAGAAGAGAGGGAGAGATAGGTTAAAGAGGAAGAGAGAGAAGAGAGGGAGATAGATAGGTAGAAAAGGGAGAGAAAGAAGAGGGGGAGAGGGAGAGCAATATATAGAAAGGGAGAGAGAGAAGAAGATAGGGGAGAGAGGGAGAGATATCTCAATATATATAGAGGGAGAGGGAGAGACATAGAAAGGGGGTGATATAGAGAGATAGAGCTAGGGGGATGGTGAAAGAGATAGAGAGATTGTGATAGAGGTAGAGAAAGATATGGATAGAAAAAGATAGAGAGAGGAGTGAGAGGGAGATAAAAAGAGAAATAGAGATAGAGATATAGAGTAGGAGAGATGGAGGGAGAGATAGAGTGAATGAGAGAGAAAGGGGGAGAGGGAGAGATAGATCAATAGATAGAGGGGGGAAGAGGGAGTGACATAGATAGTGGGAGATTTAGAGAGATAGAGAGTGATAGGGAGAGATATATCAATCACCCTCCCTATATCTCTATCTATTCATCCTTATCTCTTTATCTCTCTACCTCTCTCTATCTCTTTGTCTCCCTTTCTATTTGTATTTTTCTCATTATCTCCCTCTTTCTCTATATTTTCTTCCCTATATTTATCTTTGTCTCCTTAAGTGTGTAATGGGTACATTGAAGAGGTCTTAAAGGAGAATTATCATATATTTAATCAAATGGCATGCTACCTTGAGCATAACTCCCCAAGGACACATGCCATCCTTGGATTGTTGACATGAAACAACCAATCAAAATTTACTTTCTCTTTTCCCTCTCTCTCTCTTCCTTTGTATCTCTTATATTTCTCTCTCATTCTCTCTCTCTCTCTCTTCTCTCTCTATCTATCTATCTAAATTCATCTCTTTCTCTCATTCTCTATCTTTTTAGTTTCTATCTCTCTTTGTATTAGCTAATAGGCTACATATATTGTGAGATTTGAGCTTGAAACAAATCTCATGCCTAGAAACCACTATTGTGTCATTGGAAAACAAGTTTCAACTGCCATTTAATGGTAAACCATCTATAGTGTAATGGTAAAATCCTCGAAAATATTAGGTAAAATCCTATATATACTATTATATAATAATAAATATAATATAATTATATATAATTTAATCTAATATTACTATTATATTAATTATATTTTGTTTTATATAAAAATATACTTATTATTAATTATTAATTATAATAATTTTATATGTATTTAATAATTTTGTTAAAGAATATAATATATAATTATAATAATTCGAATAATTATATTATTTATTATGTAAAATAGAGCTAATATATACTTAACTATACTGTACAATATTAAAACCTAGCTAAATGGTGCCATAATTTTGAATTTAATTAACATACTCTAAAACCTAACGAAAACAGGTTGTAGCTCGTCAAATTGGAGAAGTGAAAGGTCAATACCAGTGCTGAGGAATAGTTTGGGGGAGTGAAAATAAGGTCAATACCAGTGCCGAGGAAGAGTTTGGAGTTAAAATAAGGTCAATACCAATGCCGATGAAGAGTTTGGAGGAATGAAAACAAAGTCAATACCAGCGCCGAGGAAGAGTATGGAGGAGTGAAACCAAGGTCAATACCAGCACCGAGGATAAGGTTGAGAGCACTTAGGGAAAATTGACGACCAAGGGACAATGAGTACTGTAAGTTTGACACCCCATTCTCTTTAATCTACAATTTTCATGCCTAGCATGGAATTGCACTTACATAACATAAGCTCAAACAAATGGAAGTTTATAGGGGCAAAGGAGCCCAAGTATATGCTAGGTTAATCTAGATCTAATGAATGGAAATAGAGGCATAAAATTCTTCTTTAATACCTCGACCAAAAAAATATGCAAGGAAAGGTCTCCTCCCTTCTTGGTAGTGATAACCTCCTCTACACACAACCCTTAAAAATTATGAATAGAGGAATATAATCTTTGAAGAACTCAAAGTTGTTTCTCTCTTACCTGATGCAATATTTAGTCATTTTATCCTTACAAAAATTTATAGTGATTACTAGAGGCACATAGACCAATTATTCATAATAGAAGAATTTGATCATACTTTTCCAATGATGGCATTATGAGAAAACCTTAGGTTAAATGAAGATCCTTTATTTGAAGGTGATGTCATCATGACCTTTGAATGAAGAACCTTCATTAAAAAATGATTCCATGTCAAGACTTTCAAATGAAGGTATTTTTTATTTTAAATATTTCATGTCCAAAATTCTTATAAAAGGAACCTTTGCATGAAGGACCTTCAAATGAAGACCTTAATTCAAAGGTCCTTCATTAGAAGATCCTTCATATGAAGGTTCCTTTAATGCCATCCCATTATAGCTCTTAGAGTTGTTAGAGATATTTTTGTTTCGAAGTAGAGATTAGACCATCAAATAGTGTCACCATGACTCTACCAAGATATCCATCAAATTGATAAACCCTGATTTAACAACCACAAATTCACAAGAAAAATTACCTTGCCAGCCCTAGGGCATCAATTCAATGCCAATTTTCTTGCTTTAATAGACCCCTAAATGCAATGAACCTCTATCATACCATGTGACACACCAATCCACAGAGTTATAGTTCCAAGACACTGGGTGGATTGGTGGATGCCATTTCTATTTAGCCCCAAAACACTTACACAGGTAAAACATGGCAGTCCTTATATTTGATTGTTTTCTTCCACAAAATAGTGATTTAGCACTTCAAAACAAATTAAAATGAAAGGGAACACATATATTTATCTACAACAATGATCTCAGAGCATTTCAAGCTTGTATGGATCCATACAACACAAAATAACTTCAAAAAAATAGTAAAAAACATAGAAAATTGCTTCAAGAATGTGGTATTTGATATAAAATTTTGGTATCAACTCCTCCAAAAATTGCAATAATTGCAATGGGATGGGAATACAATATGATAGAAGTGGGATAAGAAATGCATCATTTGAAGCATCAAACCAATATGCAAAGATGAAAGAAAGTGCTAACCCCTTAAACTGAAAAAGTTTCTTTTAACTTTAAGTTTGTTGGATAGCCAATTATTTTAAGTTATCAAATCCTACCATCATACATAATCAAAATGTTGTTGTTTCAAATGAATATGAGCACTAACTTTCACTATTTGAAGATGTTGAAACCTTGTCATAGAGAACTAGAACATTGATGCAACCACTCATCCTACCTTAAAACATACCAAAAGTCTCCTAGCAATTAGACATAGGAAGATTTAAGATGACTTAAACAATTTTTATTGCCAAAGCATAAACTTATGATGACTTAACCCGGCCTAGTACATACTCCCTCCCCGTTAACCACTTAGAAATATGGAAATTAAATGTAAATTTGCTGCTATTTTTAGTCATGTAGGAGTCCAATAAACCACTTGGTGGTGTTTCTCTTCAAGTTTATTTACTTTAATGAAGATAAAAAGTCCTTTGATTACAATTAGAGAATACATTTGAGGCCTTGGTTGTGTAACTGGTGGACCATAGTCACATTTAACACTTGTTACAAAGTTTGGGAGTTAAAACTTTAAGTAGATTTGATTTGTGATGGACACATTTGGACGGTAGTAACAATAACAAGTGCAATCTATCAAGACTTGATTAGCTTATAACCTATCAAATTATAGCAATGAAATGATAGATTAATCATAATGTCACCTTGGGATCACATCACCATGAAAGAACTTCATCCAAAATCCTTATGAGTGTAGGTACCACCAAATATTTATTTGTCAGATCTGTCTTCCTCGAGCAAGGGAAATTCAAGAAGAGAAGAGGAAAGTGAGACATGTAGTAGGTCTAAAAGAGGGAGATCAACTTCACATCCCTATCTAAAACAATGCTCAAAGGAAATCCATGGATCCTTACAATTTCCTTGAAGAAAAGGTGAGCTATATAGCTAGCATCATGAGTGGTTTTGTAAGGGATAAAGTGACTCATCTTGCTAAATCTATCTACCACCACATAGACACTATCAAATCCTGTCTTGGTCTTAGGGATTCCTCCCACAAAGTCCATGCTAACACACTCCCATGGTCTGTTAGGAATGGGTAGGGGTTGATATAGACCAACATTACTAGCTCCTCCCTTAGCTTTCATACACACTACACATTGCTCCACATACCTCCTGACATCCCTTGACAACTTAGGCTAATAGTAGAACCTTTGCGCTAGTTCCAATATTTTGTTGATGCCAAAATGTCCACTAAGACTACCATTATGCTTTTCCTGGATGAGGTTTTCTCTCATTGATCCTTTTGGAACACATAAATGATTCCCTTTAAACAAAAATCCACTTTGCAATGTATACTCTGAGTATTGGCTATGAAAATGATTCTCAAAGTCAGAACATACCTTGTAGGCCTCCGAGAAGTCTTCATCTTCCCCATAGAGATCCTTGAAACTCTCTATTCCAATGTTCTTTATCTGTATCTCTTGCACTGTCAGAAATCTTCTACTCAGTGCATTTGCTACCTTGTTCAATTGTCCCTTCTTACGCTTGATGCTGAAAGTAAAAGCTTTGATGCATTCCATCCATTTCATATGTCTATTTCTCAACTTCTCTTGGGTGTTGATATAACTAAGTGCCTGATTATCAGTAAAAACTAGGAACTCCTTGGGTAGAAGGTAATGCCTCCACTTCCTAAGTGACTGAACTAAAGCATAAAGTTCTAGGTCATAGGTAGAATATTTCTTCTTAGCTTCATTAAGTTTTTCACTGAAGAAAGCTATAGGCCTTCCTTCTTGGCTTAGCACTCCTCCTATTGCAACTCCACTAGCATCACATTCCACAGTAAACAAATTGTCAAAGCTAGGTAATAAGAGAATAGGTTGAGTTGCCACTTCTTGTTTCAATTTCTCAAAACCTTTCTCAGCTTCTTGAGTCCACTTAAACTTAGTTTTTAAACCACCTTTGATTGTATCTAAGACTGGTGCACATATGCCACTAAATTTCCTTATGAATTTTCTATAAAATTGAGCCAATGCATGGAAACTTCTTACCTCTGTCCCTATGGTTGGTGTAGGCCAATTTAGGATAGCTTCCACCTTGCTTGGATCCATCTTCAATGATCCTTGGGACACTACAAAACCCAAATATACAAGCTCCTATTTAAAGAGCTCACATTTCTCTAGGTTGATGGCTAACTTCTCTTCTTGCAATCTTCTAAGAACCAACTCCACATGCTTTAGGTGTTCTTCTGCTGTCTTGCTAAAGATGAGTATATCATCAAGATATATCACCACAAATATCCCTGTAAAGTCTTTGAGTACTTCATTCATGAGCCTCATGAATGTGCTAGGGGCATTAGAGAGGCCAAATGGAATAAATCTCCACTCATACAACCCATATGTTATCTTAAATGCCGTCTTCCACTCATCTCCATCCTTGATTCTGATTTGATGGTATCCACTCTTGAGATCCAACTTGGTAAAGTACTGAGCTCCTCCAAGACAATCCATCAAGTCTTCAATCCTAGGGATAGGGAACCTATACCTGATTGTGATTCTTTTTATTTCTCTAGAATCAGTTCATAATCTCCACTTGCCTCCTTTCTTGGTTGCTAAGACCACTGGTATTGCACATGGGCTGATACTCTTCCTAATCAATCCTTGATCCAATAACTCCTGCACTTGTCTAGCTACCTCTAGATTATGATCCAGTGTAAACTTATAAGCTGCTTTATTTGGCAATGAAGCTCCTGGTATGAAGTCAATCTGATGACTAATGGCTCTCTTTGGAGGTAAAGTTGCAAGTGCACCGTCACTCACTATGTCTTTATACTTCTGAAGCAACTTCTGGACTGCTTCAGGTATGACTGTTTTCTCATTCTTGTCCTCTTCTTTAGGTTGCAACATGACCACATATCCTTCACCCCCTTAATGTAGGTTGTTAAGGAAATCTTTACCACTGCTTAACAAGGCACTAGGTGTCTTTGACTGTCCTTCTTCCTCTTTTGACAGTGACTGCAATTTAAATGTCTTCCCATCATTTTTGAAAGAAATGGTGTTATCTTTCCCATCATACATGGCACTTCTGTCATACTGCCATGATCTACCCAATAGTAGATGGCATGCATCCATGGGTAACACATCACAAATCAATTTATCCTTGTACCCTCCAATGGAAAACTCCACCGTTACTTGCTCATTGACAAGAACACTCTGCCCTTTGTTTAACCATGTTACTTTGTAGGGGTTAGTGTGGGGTACCTTCTCCAATTTCAACTTCCTTATTGCCTCTTCTGAGATGATGTTATCTATTGAACCTGAATCCACAATAACCTTACATACTTTCCCAAGTATTTTGCATCTTACTCTAAATAAAGCTCTTCTTTGTTTTGGCTCTTCCTTGACTGGTTGTCTGATCAAAAATCTCCTAAACATCAGGTTCTCCCCCATTTTTGATTCAATGTGATTGACCTCTGGTGATTTAGTACTCATGGTGTCCTCTTGAGCATATTCCACTCTCTTCTCAGTATTTGATGAAGATGCTTTCTCCGAGCACCTATAAGCTGGATGGCCTACTTGACCACAATGATAACACTTCATATTAGCAAAGTATGAATTGCTCCTGCCTTCTCCTCTTCCTCTATTTGATCCTCCTTGAGAACCTCTACCTCTTCCATAACCTCCTCTAGCAGGTGTTTCACTTCCATGCTCAGTGAGTTTAGACTCTCCTTGGTTTCTTTGCTTAGTTCCTCTACCTTGGTAGCCACCTCTATGTCCTCTTTGATCTCTTTGATCTCTGCCTTTGCCTCTACTCTTAGAAGCTTGATCATGTTTCCTCTTGCTTCTTTCCTCAATATTAATAGCTAATTGGTAACACTGGTGTACTGTCTTAGGACTTAGAAGAGTCATCTCCTCTTGAATGTTCCACTTCAAGCCGTTAAGATACCTAGCCACCTTGAGAATTTCATCTTCTGAAACATTGGACCTCATACAAAGTTTTTGAAAATCCTCAGTGTAAGTGTTCACATCTTGGTCTCTTTGCCTCAAGCTTTGTCTCTTCTTATGTAATTGAATCTCATAATCATCTGGTATGTATGCTTCTCTCACTTTTGCCACCATACCCTTCCAAGTTGAAATAGGCTTCTTGCCTTCCTTTTCCCTCTCTGTCTAAATGAATTTCCACCATGTCAAGGAAAATCCTCTCAATCTAGACTTGGACACCTTCACCTTCTATGCTTTAGTGACTCCATCACACTCAAAATGGTTCTCCATGACTAGATCAGCTTCCAATTTGCCACTGAACAGTGGTATGCCTACAAGTGCTTTACCACTCAAAGCTTTCAATGCCTTCAAGAAAGGATCCTCTTGCAAAATAGGGTCAAGTTTAGGGGTCTTGTCTTCCTCTGCAACCTCTTCACTCTTTGGTACCCTGCCCTCCAATCTATCACTGACCTCATCGGCCTTGATCTGCACATTGCTCAATGCTTGCTCAAGTTGAGCTACTCTTTCTCTCAACCTCCTATTATCTTCCTCCTGATTTTCGACCTTCTTTGCAAAATCAATGTTTGTCACCAAGGTTGTGGAACCACTGGATTCAAGGTCTGACATACAAGATTTTATCCCAAATCTTTAACTTGCTCTGATACCAATCTGATAGGGTAGGGTTGGATGGAACAATCACTGTTCCATGCTCTGGGTCTCACTTGGAAGATCCTTGTGGTGTCACTCTCCACCACCTTAACCTATAGGACCTAATGCTTGGTTAGGTTCCCCTGGTTCACCTTGCCAACCCCACTACTATCACAATTCAACCTACCAAGTCAATCTTGGTGCAATGCTTCTAACTCTTCCTTAGCCCTTAATCTTCCCTAAAGGCTAACCTAATATCAACACTCAATTTGATCTTTGCAGGGGTGTGGGGATGTTTCCAATAGGTTCAAACCATTCCAACATGGTTATAGGGAGTCCACCTTACTTCCTTTGGCCATCGCTTTCACCAAACCCTCATTTAGGGTTAAAAAGGCTACTAGCCCAAGAGCTCCAATTAGGTCTCCAACTCTGAGAAAATAGTCTTATTCTCTTAAGTCATCCAAAGAACATCCAATATTTCCTTGAGGTTCTTGGTGTCTATACCCACCTCTCAATGATTTTTGCGATTCTACACCACCACTGTCCGTACAATACTCTAAACTGGAAATGAACAAAGAACTTAGGTTTTGTAGGTCTTTTCTAGCTTCCTTGCAGACTGTTGAGAATTTCTCTCACCAAACGAGTTGATGGAGCTCCTTCCTTCTTTCTATTCCTTGTCAAGGCATACACCTACCCTCTTCACATTGTGATTTTCCAGGAGATGGACACCCCTGCAAGTCAAGTGCTTTGCACTTCCTGTCTTTCCTAGCTAGACATTGTCAAGCTCGCTTAGGAGAAGACTTTCTCCATGATTACCTGACTCCTAACCCTATCCTATTTATAGACATGGAGCCTACTCACAGTTCCCAAGGGCTCGTACACAAAGTACAATGGGAATGTAACTAAACCTCCATTATTTACAATCTGCCAGTTAGAACAACAACTTAAAAGAAACAAACTAACTATAAAGCACGCCTGAAAATTGAACACACTCACTAAACACTGCCACACAAAGCTTCAAATACCACTACACTACATTCTCTAACAATTCACAGCGCCATGATTGTTCCTGACCACACAAATTCAAAACAAAACACAAAACATTATACAACTTTATCACTGTCCTCACTGGTATTCATGAATTTTTACCAATACAAAAGCTTCCAACCTTCCTTTCAAGTTGAGACACACCTTATATAGGTTTCTAAATCAGTTAAGCTTGATCCTAACTACTCCATGGCCGCTTGTGTGATTTCCAACAAGCCTTATTTGCAACATTTAAGAGAAACTAACACCTAGGAAGGTCTACCAAGGTCTTAAACCATCCTTGTAGCAAAACCTCAATCTAACAAATGGTCAACATGACCTTTACTAACACATTACATATTCTCAAATGCCTCTAAGGCACAAAATCAATAATTAGAAAGAGAATGCTACATTTGGCCTAAAAAAATTGCCAATTAATAACCTTCTAGACAACCTTCCTAGATGAACTATAGGGTGCTCTTGCACCAGGTCTGATGATCAGAGATCACTTGGTAAGCATGGGAAAGGTTTGTAGGGTCACCAACCTTGTGTTTTGAAGCCTTGGGTTTTGGAAACATCTAGAGGAGTCATTGTCTTGTTTCTTGGAGGTTGATTGGGTTAGTTGGTGAAATGTTGCTATTAATTTTTGTACCTGTCTATGAATTTTTTTGGACCACCTTCCTCAAAGACAATAGTCCCTCTGAGGTAGTACTAGTGTCTGGTTAGTTAGTCTATGAAATGTTTTGGACCACATTTGATGTGAAATAGCCCCTCGTGCAACCATCCTTTCAGTCTATTTCTAAATGGACAGACCCCTTGCCTTTAATGATTAAGCTCCACAGGTTTCTACCCCTATAGTTTTTTGGGTCCCCTAAATAAAATAATAAAAGATGGGCCCTACTCAGAAGAACCCCAAAATGTATCGAAGTTTGTGTTTCTTTCTTAAGAATCCAATTAAAGAGGCTAATTGGGTCCCTCCCTATCCAACATTCCTTCACCATTTTCTAGACACCCACAACATCTTTGAACCATTTATACTATTTTGGAACTTGAAAAATAAAGTCCATTTTCATTAGTGTTCTCTTTCAAGATTTCCATAGTGTTGGAATTTTTACTGTTCTTTTGGAGGTTTAGTTGAGTCAGTGAAATATTCAGAAGTTTTAATGGCTCCTTGTCTTTTTTTCATCTCTTGTACTGGTGCAGGAGCACCTTGGCACAATTAGGCCTCTATGAAGCAATGTTTTGAAATTTGATTCAATGTTATTTTTCCTACTTTGTAAATCATGTTATTAGAGTCATGTTTCATATATTTGAGGTCATGTTGAGGTCATTTGGTGTCTATTAAGTCCAAAAATGCAAAAATGCAAAAATGAAAACAATGTAAAAAGTCGTCAACTTAATAAAATAGGCAATATTAAGAGATGAAGAGTCATTAGGGTCGGTTAGAGGCAGTTAGAAGGCTAAAATTCAATTGTTTTGCCTTTAAAAAGGCTCTTGTATCTTGTAGAACTTTGAGGGTGGTTGAATAAAGAATAAGTTCAAGGAAAATCTCTGATTTTTAATCATTTTTCTTAAAAAATCTTGCATTTCCAAGCATTGTACAGAATTGTATGGCCTTGAAGGCATGGTAGAATGGTTGGATATGGTAATAATCTCAATCACCTTCCCATTACATCAAATTTCATGCATTTTAGTTGATATTTGTGTGAGTTATTATGGATTTACTTTAGACAACTAAAACCCTCAGTTAGGGTAAGCAAAGACATAAATAATTATGTTTCTCCTTTATTAATTGGTGGAATCTTCTGGTTTCTTGTGAGATTATCCTACTATGAATTTTCTTTCATGTTTCAATGGATTTAGGGAAAAATCATAAAGATAAGATGCGAGGGAATGAAGTTTCTTAACTGAAAAATTGTGTGTATAGTCTGTGAATAGAGTAATTATGAAGGTTAAGCCCTTAGGTTTTTGTGAAAATACTTTGTAAACATACTTTGATGCTTTGAAGAGCATATAATAGTGAAACTAAATATGTCCCAAACACTGGATGGGAGATGTTTTACATTTTTTTGAAGTGAAATGGAATGGAAATTGTGTGGTCTATATTAGCCTAAATACTGTTTTGGGTTAGATTACTTTATGTTGAGTTGAAATTGTGAAGTTTAGGAAAATCATAAAGAGAGTTAATGGTAAAATGAAAGGGAAGACTGGTTAATTGTTTGTTTTGATCAAGATGAAGTTGAATAAGGTGTTTTAAGGTTTGGTAATGGTTTGGAACTCTAAAGCAAAATTTGAGTGTTTGTGAAGGGAAATATAGTTGAATAAGTGTGTGAAAAGAAGGAAAGTTCAAGATTGTTTGTGACTTGTCAAATGAGATTGTGTGATTTTGTTTCCTTCCTCTGAATCTGCATCATGTACTTCTATACGTTCTCTTATGGACATGCACTAGGCATTTTTCATTGCACTCACAGACCATGTATTGTTTTCAATCCCTTTGATCATTTGTGGACCTCAATATATAAATTTATTTCATCAAAGTTTAGAAATTTGAACCCTAGTGAACTTCATGTGTTGTTATGTGACAAGAATTCCTTTCAATCTTATATTAGAAAAATATGTTAAGATAGATACAAAAACTGCAGTTCACAGGCCAAAAATTGCCACCCAACTAATTGAACATCTCAAAGCTTGGCTGTTCAAACTAACTAGACACCAGTACTAGGTAGTACTTGGGTTTTTGAATGGGACATTGGCTCGAATTGACCAAAATATAGCATGCAACACCTCAATGGGAACAAATAGAGTCTAAATCACTGTACTTGCAACAAGATTTCTAAATGTGGGGGAAAACTCACTTACAGTCATTGTCCCTTGGTCGATTTTCCCTTTCTGAGTTCCCTCACCTCTCGCTCTGGCTTTCCTCCTACCAAATGGTTCCTAGTCTTCCTCCTTGACTCAATGGCCTTGCAACATTCATCTAGTGAAGTCTTGCAACTCCCCACTCAGGGGCTAGATGTAGTGATTCTCGGTGCAACTCTCTAGTTAGGGTCTCAGTGCCATATGCTATGTCGTGCTCTTGTGCGCGCGGGGCCAAAATTCATATGTTGTGCTCCTGCATGCGCGGGGCCAAAATTCAAAATATATAGTTTATATATATGCTATGTCAACATATAGTTTATTTTATTTTCTACACAATATAATTTTGTATGGTGGCTTGCTGAGCTTATATAGTTGGTTTTCTCTTTCTTTATAATTTTTGATGATTTGTTTCCTATGTTATGATTGAATATTATCTATAGTCCTAGTGATTGTTAAAAAGGCTTATGATATGTGATGTTTAATCATGATGGATGTCTAAGAATCAATGATTGAAATACTACTTGACTAAAGATTGAGCTATCTGATATTTTTTCATTTAAACATCATGAAAGAAATGCTTGCAATCAATGTCTTATTAATGTAGCCTACAAGGTTTCTTTTCCTAGTTTTTTTGGGTCCTATTCTTGTTATGACTTATTTTTTTACATTGGTCTATTACAGTAATGGGGAGAATATCTAGTGAATTGATTCTTTCAGTCTCTTTGATTCTTATCCTTGTGCATAACACGTTTTATTCTATCCTATGATTCATTGATTGTTGGTTTAAAACACTCATTACAACTAACATGGATATGAATTATGATGTGGGTGTGAGAAGGGATTGTTGAATATGAAGGAATGGTTTAGGAAAGTACTCCTTAATCCAAATGAGTCATTTTCTTGTCATGGAATAAGTTAAGAGACTTTAAAATTAATATATTCAATCTAGTTAATATTGACACATCTAAAGCATGCCAAAGGCACTTCAGAGATATGCTATGACATAAAGAAGATTGTTAAGATGATGTCAAGTCTTGATCCATTAGGGTAGGAAAACATAGATGCATTGGTACAAAAGGTTCCATTCAACTTGGAGGAAATGGATAATTACCTAAGGGGCTAATGTGAGATTGGACCAAGTTTATATTATGATACAAATAGCTTGGGGAAAGGGATGATGAAATGGTTAAGTATGGGAAATTCATATAGAGATAAATATAACACCAAGGGAAGAACACTAGAACTAATTTTAGCACTATGGATTCATCCAAGACTCAAAATTACAATAAGAGGCATCCCTTACCTCTTAAATTAATTCCATAGGTGGCTTTATCCTCCAATATAGTGCCATTGGTTAGCTTATCATGTGAACTTCCGCTATAAGTAGGATTACCATACACTTTTATAACATGCATGACCTCATGTTTCAGTCTCAAAACCATCCCATATTGTCAACACATGCATCTAGGCTAACCATGTCAAGTTTCACTCCATACAAGCACAAATTGAAAAAATTTCAATGTTGGCCCCATTTACATGTCACTATGCGGGGTCAACATGAGGGAACGCTATTTTTTTGGGAATGAAATAACCAAAGATATGATCAAATAATATCTAATCATATATAGTCATAGAGTAATTAGAATTTGATCATACGGAAATTTCTAGGAGAGCTACAATAGTTGTAACATCATGAATTAACAACATTAAAAAGTACATCATGAATTAATTATGTAATGGCATAAAAATTAAAAACATCATGAATTAATTATGTAACCATATAAGTCAAATATAATTCTATCAAGAAATCAATATCAAATAGATAATATAATCGTATAACTCATACATTTCAATGTCATTGATCTTCTTCTTCATCCAACTCTTTGTTTGTATCATCCAATCCAGATTCGACATTGTAAGGATTGGTCATATCATCATCATCATAATTGATATCAGTTTCGATAATGTCATCATCCACACAGATATCATCCTCATGAACATTAACTCCTACATCATCATGATCTAGTTCCTCTTCTTTGACATCTTCGTCAGGCACATCATCAACTAACTGTTGATCTTGATCATCATCTACATCATCTTCTAGTTCTTCAGTATCTTCTTCCACCACATTATACTTTACTAGCCTTCCTCTTGGATCATGTCTAACAACAAATGACCAACCCGGCTTACTTGGAACCTCTGAGTAAAATACCTACTCACATTGGCTTGGAAGAACATAGGGCTCATTTCCAGCTCGCTCGATTGACCTTGTATTAACCATGGTAAATCCATTATCATGTTCAATAACAGTTCTCTCGGGATCATTTTCATTCAATCACAGCCTGCACCATTGGATGATGAACACAACTAATTTGAAGGACTTAAAGTCACACTCAATTATATCATCTAAAATCCCATAGTATTGATTTTTCGAGACTTCTAGATGTATGTCGCTTCTAGATGAAACATTAGTTTCCTGGAAGACTACAGTTATCCCAGAATCACAAGTTTTCTTCATGTCATCCAAATTTTTGATTCGAAATTTATGACCATTGCACCACATAGCCTTGTGGTGTTTCACCTGCAATATGTCAAACATGTAAAAATTATTGCATCATCAGTTGATAAACATATTTATTATTGGCCGAATGTATGCAAAGAAAAAAAACTCAACATTTATATACATCAATATAATTGAAAATAATTAAATAATATGGGTGATTAATATATTTATACATACTTGTTTATCTCTTAAACCATATGCTAAATCAATTTCCCTTGGTGTAACATTGGAATCTCCATTACGATGATCTTCTTTAACCAATGAAGCCACACCTTCCCATGTTAATGCATGACTAGATCGTTGACATCATTCAATCCATACCGTCATCCAATCAAGATTGATTGTGATCTACAAATGTAGTGCATCCCACTCTCGACCAACTGTATCAAAAAAAATGAAATTCACAAACGACATATAATTAATTAATTACCAAGGTATTCAACCTTAATTTATAATTGATGTACCTGAAAATCTAACATCCCATCGATCTTATTATCTTTCGTAAGAAACCTCTGAACTATATGTATCCAAGACCCATTGTTCACACATTTCAAATTGAAGAGATATAACATATCGACCAAGTAGTATCTATGCCACCCCGATCATGTTTTATGTTTATATTGGCAGGATACAATATATCGACACAACAACTAGCAAGCTTCACTGATAAAAAAATTGTAGGAATGGCCTAAGTGTTTTGGAACTAGAACTTTCATTCAAAATTATGATGATCCTTTCATATGAAATCAATTTTTTTTCCTTAAAAACCATGTTTTTCCCATCCACAAGGTCAAAATTGCCTTTTACCGCCTTACCGCAACCTCCAATAAAGCAACTCACGGTAGCATGGTGGGTAAAGGAAGTAATAAACTATATACCGCTATACCGTGAAAGGTTGATGTCTTTCCCACAGTAGAGTGGGGTCATGGTTAATACTAATAGAGAGAAGAGTATGTGCAAGATCATGATGGGCCAAAAAGTGGCTATATGTAAGTGATATGATGGCCCATGTGGCTGAAAACTTTTTTTTTACCCAAAATTGATGAAACGAAAAGGGTTTTTAAAGGAGATTCTTAGCTTTCCACCAATATAAATTATGCTTTACTTTGAATTTAATAAATAATTATTATTCATTTTCTATTTGAATTATGACTAAAGTCCTGATTAATAGGCTGAATTAAAAACATCTATAGCTTTCAAACGGTATCACATTTTTTGAATCCAAAAAATGCGTCACATTCTATACTTTTTATACTATAGGATTAAAAAAATAATAATTGAATTCCACGAAGTTTTGACCAAGTTAAGGTGGTTAGACATACGAGTTTTTATATTTTTTAAAAGTTGTAATAAAAAAATCATAATTAATTATTTACTTTGAAAAAAATTACAAAAAAATATGCATCACATCTAGAAACAAGTCCTCTACTTATATCTAAAATCTTATAAAAAAATATTATCATTTTATTGTGGTTAGGGTGGTCAGGCAAAAACCTACTTCTTATTTTTCCCTGAAATTTAAGTACTATTGCATTGAAATTTCAAAATTTCACCAAATAGATTTATTTTTTAAAATAAACCTAGTAGTTTAAAAACTACATTCAATTTTCTACAGATTCTATTCTTATATATTTTTGAAATAATATAGATAACCTATTCAAATTTTTATGTCAAGTTGCCTAACTTTGATTTTTTGAATTTTCATTGCCACTTAAGGGCCTATTTTTTCTATGATGATCCTGGACATAATCAGAACCTCTATACCATGAGGGGTTGATGTCTTGCCCACAATAGAGTGGTAAGCTAAGAACAAAGGTAATATTGCACCACCATACTGCGATGGGTTGGAATAGAGCCCACGATAGAACGGTGAAATAAGAATAGAGATAAGGAGGAATCGCTATACTGTGGAAGGTTGATGTCTTGCTCATGGTAGAGTGGGGCAATGGTTAATACTAATAGAGGGAACCTCTATACCGCTAGGGGTTGGAATGGAGCCCGCGATAGAATGGTGAAATAAGAATAGAGATAAGAAGGAACCGCTATACCGCAGGGGGATTAAAAATGTCATGCAGTAGTGCGGTAATCTACCGTTGGAGCATTAAATGAAGACCAGTCACATCAATCAGCATTGAAGTATGAAATTCAGCTTCGTATGAAAGATTTGAATGATGAAGAACTTAAGATATGAAATTAATGCGGTATGATATCAAAATTTAACAAGGCAAATTGAGAATTTGTGTGCTTGTGCTAGTAGAAGTTGAATACAGGTGAGCTCAAAGTACGACAGTGGAAGAATTCTGCAGAGCGAGCAAATTTTTTGGTAAGTCTACTTATCATTCACTGAAATTTAAACAATGGCATCAAAGAAATCAGAGTTAGGAACTAAAAAGGAAGAAAAATCTAGTAGAATTTCATTGTAGTCACCATTACTTGCCCTATTACCTAGTTAGTAGATAAGGGTTCTAAGAAAGTCTTTAAGGATTTAGCTCAAGGGTGTAGGGACCCAATAATTCCATAGTTTGGGTGGAATTTAAATTGGTATTTTTATAGGAACAGAGATGAAAGGGTTCCAGTGTCCAATCCATGGAATTTTGATATAGGAAAATTAGTTGTTCCTAATGTTTTTGTTGATATCGAGCTAATCAGAGCCTTGGCCAATAGATATCATGCCCCACAAAAAAGGGTCAGACTTCCAGATGGTAAATGTCTGGTAGATATCTTGAGGGAAGCTATAATTAGGTGTTTTGACCTAAGCAGGCAGGCTGTCACTGAAATTGACTTGGGGAAGCTGGAGCAAGAATATAAAAGGTTGAAGAGGACCTATAGAACTGATGAACTACCCTTACACATGAAAAGGGGTGACAAAAATAGAATCCTGCCCATTCACTCTTCAAGACTTGAACCCTTTCCAGTGTTTGACTTTTAGACCTATTTCAAAAATACCTACTATGCATTATGCCAAATTCTTGGAGTTGATGCAGAGGAGAATATGTTGATAGGGTTGATGAGAATGGCCATGATTATCCAACATCTTGAATCGAATGTGGAGTTTGATTTTGTTTCATTCATTAAGGAACAAATTCATGAAGGTCTATTATAGTGTTAGGGAAGCCAAGGCCCCCATAACTTTTAGAAAGTACTCCTTATTATGTCATTTGACTCTATCTCAAAATGAAACAAAGTAGACAAAGAGGATGCAATTGAGAACACATAAGAATGGAGTTATGCTCCCAGTACAAAATTGGTGTTATATTTGGGACAATAAATGCAATGAAAGTGATTATGTTGTATTTAGGGATGATTTTGTCAACAAACTGATTGCTCAGCTTGGTTTTCCTACACCAAGATTACCACAATCCCTAATGGATGTCATGAGACCCCTACAATACAAACCAGATCAAGGTTTTACACATAATTATGCTGATTGTTTTTTGATGCCACAACACACCATCATCAGGGTATATGGTTGTGATTAGGCCCCTCATAGTTTACCAAAATTTGTGCCTATCAGAGTATTGTTTTTAGAATTTATGTCTCAAATTCTCTGGATGGAGCATGATTTGATGAAAAATCAGAAAAAGGCACATTTCTACTTGATTTGATGGTATTTCGAGAATTTTCAATTGGATCAGATATGTTGGAGGAATTGCAGAGATTTATAAAAGCTAATTTTGCTCTCAGATCAGGGAAAGAGAGAATATGTGATCCAAAATGCCACATCAACAATATCAGAAGAATCCTATGCACAAAGAGGGCAATAACACATGAATTTGATCCAAAAGAGGATGTAATAAGAAACCTGGTCTATTTTGGATGTGTTTCAAATAAGGAAAAGGTGGTTAATGATGATGAGATGGGAGGATCAAAAGAGAGGAAAAGATAAGTTCAAGGGGTTTTTTTATGAGGAGCCAAATTTGTTGAAAATAATGCAATCAGTCCTTGGTAAATTTGATGAATTATCTAAAAAGGCTCAATAAGTGAAATCAGCCCCACTTCCTACACCCCAACCACTAGCATCCACAACCTCTACATCAAATACACCACCTTCATCACAAATTCATCCATCTCCTCCATCTCAAATAGATGAGCCTCCTGCCAAGAATTTTTTTTTGGGTCACTAGTGGACTATGAGTCAAGTGATGAAGAACAAGAGGCAGTATTAAATTTAGCTAAGATGAAAGAGGTTGCAAAGAAACATGAAATCCTTGAGCCTCATGATCCCAAGATGAGAATATCAGAGGAGGCTATTGATGAAATGCAAGATGATAAAATAATTATTGCTTCCTTGAGATTCATGGAGGATGATGACTTTATCCATACTGGGGAGTTCAAAGATTTTTGGATAAAAATGAAGATGAAACAATTTGATGAAAAACTGAATATTAACCTCATTGGAGCTGATGATTCGAAACATGCAGAAGTGTAGGCACAAACAATGACAAAGTTAAATATTGAAAATGTCAATATTACTCCTAAAGAAGCAAGGGAGTTAGTGTTGAAAAGTAACATGCTCATTATACCAGGAATGGAGCTCTCCAAAGTGTTTCTGTTGGATCAAATCAGAGCTCAAGATGATCCCAAATTGGTTGTAGAATTTGATTCAAAAGTAGTATCAAGGACAAGATATAATCCAACCACCCAGACCCTTGCCCTATGGACGAAACATAAAAGCACAAGGAATCCTAGGCTTCTAGATGCGGTGCAGGAAATGAGAGGTTCAACTTTGGTCAAAACTATGAAGGACACTACTCCCATAGAAGCAACAACCGTGATAATGCATTCAACAATATTTACAAGAGATGTAGTGGAAAACATGGAAAAGAAAATGACCAAGTATGAGAAAAGACTCAAACTATCAAATGAGGAGATAAATAAATTATTTATTGAGAATGTCAAATTGAGACAACAATTGCAACAAGCCACAAATGTAAAGGGGAATGAAATGGTTGTATATCATCCACCTGCTTCAATTGAAGATCCAAAAATTCAACAATTGAAAGAAGAGGTTGAGAAACTAAAGAATAATAATATGGATGATATCAAATGACACATCTTGAGTACCTTGGAGGAAATATTGAAACACAAAGTTGAAGTTTAAAAAAATAAAATAAGTGGAGTTCACGAGGGCTTCAATCATTTAGTAAAAGCTCTGGAATAGATAAATACTAATTCCCCTATCCTAGAGGAATTGCATAAAAGATGGAAGCCCACTTACCATATCTTAGCCACTCTATGTAAAGCCACACAAAGAGATCCTGATGCACCCCAAAGGTTAAAACCTACTCAAGAAATGGTAAAAGTAATCATTGATGAGCATAAGTATTTGATTGATATGAAGAAGAAGGTAGAAAACATAAGGAATTCATTTGATTCAATAAAACATAGTTTTAGCCCTCTGATAGTTAAAGGTGATGGTCAACTCAAGGATGTGGATGAATGGAGAAATTAATTTGATCAAATGGTTCCACAATGTTTGACACATATATAGGGTGATGGTAATATCAATCTAGAAAAATTTCATGCTCTGCTTGATGGAATTATTGCATTGGATAATGGTTATACAAAGTTCATTGTAGATGCTAGAAACTTGCTTGACAACAGATGGAAAAGCCACCTGTCAAACTTCACTGTTGCACAGGAATACAAGTGGCTGAATGATTTAACCATAAGCAATTGGCAAGAGAAATACCTTGGTTCAGATGAAGATTAATCACTATCAATGATGATTATCATAAAGTAAAAGATTTGCACAGGTCTTTGGTGACTCAGGGTTTTATCGGAGATCAACAAAATTGTGATGTGTTAGTTGTTAATTGTTTCAGTTATATTTTACATGTTAGTTAATTTTTTTTTATTATCAAAAGTCATGTCTTTTGGTTCGAATCTTGTTGCCTCTCCTATAAATAAGAGAGATCAGGACCAAGAAAAAATGATTAAGATAGGAGTAGATAGAAGAAGTAAGAGAATAGGGATTAATACAATGTTTACATCATAAAGGACCAAGATGCACGTGTAATTTTTTTGATGAAGTTAATGGAAAATATTTGATTCAGTGGCTCTATGTTGGTATCAATTGTTTGTTAAGTTAATTGAAGATATTGCCAGATTGTCTCCATATTTAATATTACTTTGTTGTTTAAATTGATATATCAAACATATTTTCAATTTATCAATACACATTTGTTGTATCTGTGTGGTATATTTAATTGAGTCTTTCAAGTAAAGATTAAAATCCTCTTGATTATTCACAACAACTCAGAATTATTATTTTGGATTATTAAAGAAGAATCTGATAATTACACCCTTGCCTGTTTATACAAGTTATAGACATAAAAGTGCCAAATAGTTAGAATTATTGACATTTATAAGTTACTTAGCTCTGATTTCTATTTGACTCCATATACCCAATAAAGCACTAGTCCCTCACATTCCATCATTCTAGTTTCATTCATTTTATCTTTTACATCTATTAACTGAACATGTTAGATTTTACATCTGTTAACTGAACATATTAAGATTAGCCTTGATATTGCTTATACAATCTATACCAAAATAAGAATTCATTTATCCACTCCCACTTACCATTGTGGATAAATTGTTTTAGGGAATAAACACAAATCAAGTATGCTTCATTCATATAGGTGTACCCACCTAGGTCTACTGACACCTAAAGAGAAGGTCTAAACCATTCAACCTTGTATGTTACCCTGAAACATACCAAGAGTTTGGAAACCTCTTGAGGTATTTAACCTACGTTTTTGAGAGCTAACAAGATGGATGAATGCAATAGGATACTTCAGGAAGCATTGGATATAGTTAAAGAAGAAGGGTTATTGTTGGATGGAGCATGCAAACATATGGAATTGATTATAAAAATTGAATATGAAGCTCGAAACGCAGTGCATGATGTGGATACCCATACCTTGGAGGAGTATACAAAACATCTCTCAGTGGGGTGATCCCACAATAGTGGTTTACAATTTTTGGCCAAACTGGACACTGCAATTATTATTTTTAACTAAATCTTCATATTTGGGCACCTATAGCGGCTAAACTGTGAGGAATTTGAAGATGATGAAAACTAGATTCTCATCACATTTTGTCTGTAGATTCTAAAAATATTTTTTTCAAAATTTTTGGAATCAAATTGCACTTTTTTTTCCATCTCCCACGAAAACTGGTTTTTTTCAGAAAACCACATTTTTAAAAAGTGACGCTCACCGTATACAACATACCTTTTTTTTTTTATAAAGGATAAAATTCTAATTTTTTCAAATTTAGATTTGTAACTATGATAGCTAGCACTTGCATTTAGTCTCATAGTTTTTTATTGAATATTTTTTCCTTAATCAAGTTTCGAAGTCAAACCAAATGCAATTCAGACATAGGCGGACTGTATACAACATAACTTTTTCTGTATGTATCGAAATTCATTTTTTTTTTTTAATGGATCAAGGACATCAATACCCAACCTTAATGTATTTTTTAAAATTTTATTTTGATAATCTACTATTTTTCCACATGTGCAAAATAAAGAGCTCGACTTTCGGTGAAAAACCTATGTTTAATAAAACTAAAAAAACACATACATAATAAAACCAAAACGTATTAAAATTTAATTCGTTGGATAGCTCGTTCTGAGGAATACCATCTTCCAGTTGGGTTTGTGAAGTATCCTCCATTTTCATCCTCAAACCAAGCTTCGAAGGGCAGAATTCTGGTAAAATTTGGTGGAAGAAGGGGAGAAGGGCAAAAAAGGGGGGTTCGCTTCGAATGAACCCCCCTTCGCTCGAAAGGGTGAAGGGGGGTTCACTCGAACGCCCCTTTTTTTTTGAATTCCCCATAAGGGAACGTGGCATCACAGGGTTCGAGTGAACCCACCATGCAAAATGGGGTTCGCTCAAACTAGGTGTTCGATCGAACCCCTCTTTTGGGTTTGTGCGAACCCCCTTGTTCAAACGAACCCTTTAAAACATGAGATTTTCAATGCGTGAGAATTTTCTCAAATTTCCTTTCTCATAAAAATTTTACACCACTATTATGGGTTTACCTAGTGACTAAGTCAATGTTAGGAGAAAATGAAGTATTTTATAGGTTTAATTAAGATCAGTAGTTTAATTATTTGCCAAAAGACAATCCGAAGAGACAACTTTGTTGGGTCTTCTTCTTATATATATGAAATTCGAATTGTAATATTTGATCATCAACACTTTTTAAGATTTTAATACTTTTCAGCAGTGAAAGACTTATTTTTTGGAGTAATACAATACCAATACTTTTCTATTTGTGTGTGGAAGATTCTTTCATTTGGACTAGTTCTCTGTTGTTTCTTTTCAAGCAATTAAAGGCAATGTAAAATTTATTCTAATTAATCTCCATAACCATCTTATAATTACCTCACTTTCCTCAATCTACCTTTCCCCATCAGGTACTCCCCTTCAAATTTGTTAATGGAGTTGGGATCCCAAATTGGATCTACATGGATCTTTGCTGCTAACTTAGGAAGATATTCAGTAATGTACACCATGGTCTGGTATACCATATATCCCTCCAACATAGAACCCTCATGATGTGCTCGTTTTCTAACCAAAGCCTTCACAAATTTCAAGTTCCTCTCAACCATCCACATTGACCTTGTGTGTATAGGTCCACACAATTCAATCTCCTCAACTTGGTGTATGAGTTAGTGTTCTTGTGCATTGAAAAATGTCGAAGGTAGACACTTTTTCATTTCACACATTAGACGAGGAATTTTCTCCTCCAATAATTTATATCTTCTTTATGGATTTCTTTAGATGACAACCATCTACAAATGATTCAAGGTGCAAATATATTAATGAGATTTAACAAAAATATACAATATATTACATAACAAGTAAAACAAATAGAAAATATAAGATCTATACAATGAATTGAACAAATATCACTACTTACCTCATGTATTTTAAAAGATCATATATAACTTGCTTGACATTTTTGTTGAAGTTGTCTAGGAGAGATAGAGGTAGAATGTACTGCAACAATTATAAAATGATCTTTTCATTATTTTTCCAAAACTAGTAAACATAATACACTGAAAATTACATGTAGTATACAAATATGTATAAAATATACTAGAATAATTACCTTAATGAAGGTATTCCAATCATGCGTTTTCATCCCTAACCCAAATTCACCTTTCTTTATTATGATATTGTTTATGTCCATAGCAAATCTTGTGGTAAATCGAATTTTTCGTATGAATTATTTTATAGCATTGCTTTGCTGCTCCGTTAATAACCAAGGAAGGGCATTTATATTAATTTGGTCTCCATCACTATTTAATTGAATGAAATTTTTCATTGCATGATTGGCTTCCTGAATGTCACTACAAATTTTGACAATTTTTTCTTTTTCATGCCCTCCATCCAATATTTTCCATAACGTTTATGTTATATTCTTTTAGATATGCATTGTATCAAACAAATGCACAATTTGTAGCTTCTCATAGTAGGGCAACCTACTAAATTATCTGGGATAACTTTTCAGTCCCTATGGAAGTCGACCATTAATGCCTTGACGACCTTTATGAAGCATATAAGTTAAACAAATTAACAATGACAATCATTGTCAATTACAACATGAGTAAACAAAAAACAATATAAAAATATAAATTCCAAACATATCATATATGATAGATAAACAATTCGATTCGATGTATAACCTTGATGATTAATTCTATTATATTCCAACTTCCATCTAGGAGAGGTGTCATTCTTCGTGGTTTTGATGTAGTCTATCCTTTCCCATTGAAAAGATGTTTTTCAGTAGTTCGATACTTATGATTTCTGTGGAGGAAGTGCCTATACTCATCAAACACCTGCTTTCCTAAACTTGTTGAATGACGAGATTTCATCTTTGGACCACAAACTGGACATGCAAATTTTCCCTTTGTTTGAAGACCTGCAAGATCATATATAATTGGACTAAATATGTCAATTTTTATAATTATACATAATGAATAGATTATTTTAAAAACATGTATGATATCTACTTCATAAAATTAAATATCGTTAAAGTGCAGTCGAACGTTATAACATACCACAAAAATGTGTTAGCCCTAGGGCATCATGAATTGTCCATACAAGCATTGCATGGAACTGAAATTGTCTTTGTCCTATTGGTCTAGAGATGTCATACATAGTGATGCCATTCCATAACTTTAGTAACTCATCGATAAGAGGCTCGATATATACATTAATATATTTAACTTGGTACTTACCTAGTTGAATGAACATAAACATTACATAATTATTATAACCATTTTACTATAATATATATAAATTAATGTACATGACTATTAAATGAAAAAAATATAAGTCATTATGCAACAAATAAGAAAAATGAGATGCTACTATGTTAAAGAAAATTGATGTAAACAAATACTTGGAACAATCATTGCCAACATTATGTGCTCCCTCTTTATTGACATCCATGGAGGAAAGTTATTGTTGATAACAAAAATAGGCCACACCGAGTAAATAGATCTCAACTCTCCAAATGGATTGACACCATTCGCTGCCAATAAACACTTGAGATTATGAGGTTCTTCTTTAAAGTGTGGCCATTTTTCCTCTAGGTCCCTAAATGTAGAACCATCCGTAGGCATTCAAAGAATGTCTTCTCCACTTCTATTTCATGCATGGTAATCCATAAATTGAGCTAAGATTTCACACCTAAATAATTGTTTCATACATAGAATAATGGGAATATAATGAAGAACCTTGCGAGGCACCTTTTTTGTTAGTTGATCTATTCGATATCTACTGATATGACACTCTGGGCATTCTGTTGCAAATTCATGTTTTTTATGATATATAATATGATCATTGGGACATGCCTCTATTGCTTGATACTCCATTCCAATATCTTTCATAATGGCAGATAGAGAGAGAGATAGTGAGAGAGTGTAAGGGATAAAAAATGAGTGAGATAGAGAGAGATAAGGATGATACAACTTTCTGATTACTTAAATTTGACCTCTTGATTACTAAAATTTGATTGTTTGGGAAATTATAAGATATTTTAAAAACTAGAATTTGCATTATAACTCCTAGAGATCCAAAACTAGATATAAATTAAAATATAAGAAAGTAAATGTCCATACGTAAATGTCAACTTACATAAGTTTATTTCATGTATATAGTTTTGTTGAATGAAAAAGTGAAAGAGAAAGACAAACAAAAAAGAAATATTTTTTTTCAATGCAACACAAAACATGTACGTGTTATAATGCACTCACATTTTGTAGAAGCCAAACCATAACGTGAGTGCATTTCATTAGAACACGCTTTCTCTATTTCGGGACCAAAAAGTGGAGTGGCAGCTTTTTGGTTCCCCATCTTGGTGCACATGCCCAACATAAAAAAGTATACTCTCTAAATGTGAAAGTACAATTTTATGTTTTATTTAGAACTCACTTTGGTGTCCACTCCAATAGTGTATTTTAGAAATAACCCATAGCCTTGAAATTTCCCTTCAACCCAAGAGAACATGTCCATGCTATCCTAAAAGTTCCTTCTTGATCATATTTCACCAAATTAACCGTGACAAGCACTCAATTTTTGAAAGGGTTATGATTGAAAGAAAACCCTAAGCACATAAATCAAATTTAAATGTGTGCAAAATAGATAGAAAAGGGTGCTAGCATCCTAGTCCAAGTGTTTTGCCAAACAAATTTAATTTTCCAATTGTCAGTCTCTAATTTTGGAGATGTGAAGTCAAAATTGAGACTTGGTGGTAAAT
The DNA here is from genome assembly GCA_007115665.2 of Sequoiadendron giganteum. Classification (NCBI taxonomy): domain Eukaryota; kingdom Viridiplantae; phylum Streptophyta; class Pinopsida; order Cupressales; family Cupressaceae; genus Sequoiadendron; species Sequoiadendron giganteum. The sequence continues at coordinate 102,309,680 of CM021104.1, forward strand.
TAATCCCAATTTACTACTATACTCTTGCTATTATAGATTGGTCCATGAAGTTAAAATTAACATATCTCAAGTTGAGGTAAAATTTGGATCTTTTAATGTGTATTTCAACATTATAGGGGTAAAGTTAATAATTATTTTTAGAGTGTATATATTGTTATGGAGGATGCATTGATTACCATAATAATCTTTTGTATTACAAAAATAATATTTATATATCATTTTAATAATTTTTAGGAGTTTTTGGTCTAAATCATCTCTAGCTTGTGCATATACACAGATAGAAGAACAAACATTTAAAGGAAGGTTATTGATGCTAGGAGAAGTTTTGAGATCTACTATAGGAAAACAAGTAACGTGGATCAATTGGTTATACCTTGGATACTTTTAAAAAAACCCTCACTCATCACAATTCCATTGCTATGTCCCTCTTAAGTCATTGTGTGTTTTTAGTGCATTGATTACCAAATCAATTGGTTATACCTTGGAGATTTTTAATACACTCTAACTCATCACAAGTCCATTGCTATGGTTCCTCTTAAGTCATTGCTTGTTTTTAGTGCATTGATTCTCATTGGTATAATGTACATAACTTTGAAAGGATGGATGTTACATGTTATGGTATAACCATGAGTTTTCCACTTCCTATTTTTACTGTAGTTTTATAGAGGGAGTGAGATAAAATAGATATTAGAGAGTTTACAGAAGTTCCACAAGAGGATTTTGATAAAATTGGGAATTGGAGAGAATAAAAATATTCTCATACATATCAAAGAATACACAATGGGTTGGTTGTCTTCATTGCATGATTCAAGTCAAGAAAGGAAAGGTTTAATCCAGATTTGCATTTTGGATTTCCTAAAGGTTTGCATATATGAGGTTGTGAGTTATGCATTCCTTTAATATTTAATCTCATGAAATAAACTTGTTCTTCAAAGAGGCGATCAAATTACATGAATTGTACAAGAATATTATGGATAATAGAGTGAGTAGATTTTACGGTGTTGTTTGGAATAATTTATCTCACTTGATAGGCACAAGGTTGAATTTACAAGGATATTATAGTTGTATTTATGATATTGGCATAGAGACATTTGAGTATTTGGGATTGCATAGTGTTTATTGATAGGAGATACATAATTATATAAGGTAAAAAATCCAATCCCTATGGGTAGTATAGCATGACTCATCACACTGGCACAATGATTCTTGAGCATCATGGTTTGCAATTTCTTGATGAAAATAAATTTTTTGGAGGGAGGACTTATCATGTCCCTTTTTTTATGAATATGTGTTGAACATTCTATTAAATTAGGAAATGAAAGTACACATTCATAAAAAAAATGCTTGGATACAAGATCACACCTCGAGAGTCACACATGCTAGGGCATAAAATATATAATAATTAGATTTAACAAATGTGCTAAGTGGAAAGAGCCATAGCACTAGGAGGGGGTGGAGGATCCAAGTCACCCAACTTACCCCATACATCAATGAGGTATAAAGTGACATTAGGGACATCCCTTGACCTTCATCAATATCTTTATCTTTATCTTCAATATGAGCTAGATAAATATCCAAAGTGAGCCGAGGTAGACACTTTGAAGAATCAGTAGTAGCCCACCTAGGAATAAAACCATTTGATGCCCCAACACCCATAGAAGGAAAACTAGATGTGGCACCTTGAAGGAGAGGGGAAGCAGAGCATCCTCGACTAGGCTGTAATGTAATTTTGTGACCACCAACCCGATAGAGAAAAGCTTGGGATTGAGGAGATTGGGTGCAAGGAGAAAAGTGACTCCTCCTAATGAAAAGACAATGTGCCATCCTTGTTGTATGTCATCTCAACCATATTGAAATGTTTGCACAAAACCCAAGTGGCAGGGGGAATTGAATTTGTAATCCACCACCACAAAAGGGATCTCTCCACAACATCGTTGGGAGCATAAACATTAATGATTCCAAATGAATTATTGTCAGCATTCATTAGGATCGAGATTAGTTGATTAGTCAAATTAGACCCATGATCCACCACACTAGAATGCCATTGTGGTGCTAGAAAAGTGATAATTCCTCCACGAAAAACATTGTGATTGGTTGTGAAAAAACTTCCATTTGGCCAAATAACCCAACATACTACATAAAACATGAAACTAAAAATATTAACTTCTTGAATGCACAAAAAATCAAAACCAAAATATTGCTAATGATTATCCTACATGGAACACTTCTTGGAGTGGTTAGTAAGACGTTAGACAATCCAACTCAACTAGAGAGGAAAAGTGATTCTATAAAATATTTGATGGTACAAAGCCCAACTAAATTATGGGTGTGGAATTTATCCATTTTTCTGAAAAAACTCACCATCCTCCAAGTACCCAAGAGGGCTATGAGAATGTCATAAGTCTTTGGTGATGAGGAAAGATGCATTGACAATTATGGTTGTGATGAGACCAACATTGCTTGTCGAGGCATTTGAGATTAATTTAGATGAGAAGGAGGGTCAACTAAAGTGGCCATAACTTTCTATTTTGAGAAGGGTTTGAAATAGTAGGCTGCGCTTGAATATTAGTCAAATAATCTTGAGCTTTATTTTGGGTACCACTAATAAAGGTGATTTGCCTATCCGACAAGTCACCATTGTCTATTTATCTTCATATTTTGTGGTGCTGGCCTCAAAATCATGAGGACGATCCAAAGAATTGGGTTGAGACTTAACCCTAGGTTTTGCTAAAGGGAAATCCTTAATATTGTGCTCAAAGGACTAACATCTAAAAAAAGTATTAGGAAAACTTATATATAAAACTCATTGAGAGTGACAAAGATTTCCAATTTGAATTTCTATTGATTATTTCAAGTCTTTAGAAAAATCCACCTCAACACAAACTCATTTTTGAGGGTGGTACTGATAAAAGTAGTCTGGCACAATGCAAGCAACCTTCTCTAGAGAGTAGGAAATAACATGCAAAAAATTCTAACGAAGATCGAGAAATTCAAGCCAAATAGGCACATAAAGTTTCTTATCATCCAAGATGGAGAATTCTTGGGTCCACAACTGAAAGACTAATAGAGATGACCAAACATACCACAAGCCATGCTAAAGAATAACCTATGCACAATTGACCTCAAGAAGAAAAAAGAAAAAAACCTCTTAGTGAAGTTTTGAACAACATCTAAGCTGGCCCCATGTAGGGTCCAGGACTTAGAAAACCATTCCCTTGGCATGCTTCTAAGTGGAGTTCTCCCCCAAAAAAATCAATAAGAGTATGTTTCTCTAACCATTGAAATCCACTATCAAATTTAGGGATGGGAAGAACCACATCCACTAGAGTTTCAGTATACATATCTTATGGAATAATTTTAGTACAATTTTTCTTCGCTTGTTCGGAGGAGTAATGATTTAGCGCCACCAAACTACCAACACTAGCATGAACTATTGGGCTGAAATCAATGGATAAGAGAGGCTTAAAAATCCTGCAATAAATGTGGTATGATAGCAAAAAAAACCAAAGGAAAGCCAAGTTATGTAGATAAAGGACAAAACCCTAGCAAAGCAGATACCACATCTTTCAACAACCTCCTCTAGTATTTTGTTATCATGTCCCATTTTTAAAAATAGTAAGTTTGAGATCATTATTAAACCATCCTATTTTCCATGGGCTAATTGGCCAACATAGGGACAATAATTTATTTAATATTTAATATTATCTTGGTGCAATTTATATTTTTCAAAAAATCAAATATTAAATAAAATTTCTATCAGTTCACATGTGGTGGCATTGAATTTTGGAAGCATCTTGGTGTTGAATGCAATATTTAAAAAGAGAATCTTTGGCAGTCTTACCAACAACTATGAAAGAATGTATGAGAACAATCATATACTAATTTTAGCATCCAATTGAGGATTTTTCATCAAGAAGGGCGTTGAGATTTTGGGTACCCAGTTTGGGCTCAATGCATATAAAATATATGAAGTTTATCATTTGGAGGCATTGCATTTTTTCACAATTTAGTACTGAGCACTTGTTCTTATATTTTCTTCAGTTGACGAAAACCCATTGGAGTTGGAGGCTTGTGGATGAAAACCCATGAGTTTCAGGTGGTCAGAGGATGAAAACTATTTGTTCATAGAGAGAAATTTAATCCAAAGGATGCATTGGTGTTGAAGGATTTAGGTGATTTTGGTAGTTTCCAGTGTTTTTTTGCAGGTCATTTTATTGCATTTTTGGTGTACTATTCTGGAAGTGTCGTTTCCAGAAGTCTTGTTCCATAAGTGTTGATTCTAGAAGTAATGTTTAATGTTGTGCTTGTATTTCATGTGTGTGTTTGCATGTTTATTGTTGTTCATCCATTCTAGGCACCAAATATCAAATCTTGCAAGTTTGGGTAGTGTTTGTTGTGATCTAACAATTTTGGTTGAAATCAAATTTATTTTCTAGCATAGTTTGGTGTAGTTTTAGTAGATCTTTGGGTTTATGTTGCAAAAGTTTATTGTTGTTGCAAATAAGTGTTTCACACCTGATTTCTTTTTGTTTATATAATAAAACCAAATAAATATATTTGTGATATTTTCCAACTCATTTTGGCCTATTGTCCTTCAAAGATTGTCTAATTTTTTGATTTAGTTTCCATGATTTGTAGTGAGGATTTTATAAGGAAATCAATCCCAATTTTTTTATAATCTATTAAAGATTAGTAATTAACGACTTGGGAAGCTTCTGAAAAAATTTGGGATTTAATGATATAAACTAAACGTCTTGTTATTGTGATTTTCTAGATAATTTATGGAATGAATTTCTGAATTTGTTGTTAATGGAAATTTATTTTATTTGGGACATCTCACATTGCAATTGAGACAAGTCTCTTATAGAAGGTCCAAAGACTAAAAAAAGGTTGTGCAACCTCATAGTAGCTACAACACTTTGATAGGACCAATGTACAATATTAGACATTTTGTTAGATTCCAAATGCTCAACTAAAAGATATATGTAATTATACCTATATTATAGAAATGAGAAATGTGAAATTGAAAAGGTTACGTATAAGAAACATGATATAAATTATATATTTAAAAAAATATATAATATAATTTTTATATATAATTAATTATATAATTTCATTTGTTATTTGTATTATAGAAATTATATTATTATGTTGATTATATCAAAATTAATTAATTAAAAAATAATAATTTATAATTAAAATAAACGAAGAAATTAATTTTTAAAATATTGATTAATGATATATTCAAATTAAATTATATTCAACTTAAAATTAATACTAAATATAATCCTTCATGATATTTTATAAAAATCAAAATATAAAATATTTCTTAATAAAGATCAAAGTATAAAAGATTTTTTTAATAAAAATAAAGATATAATCATAAATGATTTAAGTTAAAAATGGAAGGAAACATAATTGTTTTCACCTGTGCAACGCCTGCAAACGGTGTAGCATCCGTTTTAAGAGAATTATATTATATCTAATTATGAATTGTGGAAGTAGCTCCATGATCCATCATTTATACAACTCAAATAAATGGACGATCATTAAATTCTTATTCACGTTTTCTCCTCTGTGGCAATGAAGATATCATCCAAATTGGTCCCATGTTTTTGAGCTTGAAGACAAATGAATATTTAGGAACCAAAGAAAAACAATTCTTAAACTTTTGCACATTACGAGAGGAGGTCCTATAAACAGGACAATATGTTAACACAGTTTGCATTGTTCCAATAAGTATGTATTGACAACATCAGACTTTCTCAAACTATTTTAATGAAAACACATGAATTGAAACAACTTACAAAAGTGGATTTTACAGGAAAGAAGACTAGCTTATGATGGAAGGCAAACTTGAAACTATCAAACATTGGGGACTAAAACTTCTTAATGGAAGTTATTAACATCTAAAATGTAGAACTTTGTCTGTCAGATGCCAATGTTCCTGTGGGATTGGTATTGTCCAGGAGTTCTGATATGGTAGCTGTTAAATTGGAAGCAGCTGCACCTCCCATCAAAGATGTCTTCAAGCTCTCCAAGGCATTGGCTACATCTCTCATAGAAGGTCGTTCGCTTGGTGATTCACTACTACAAAGCAAACCAACATGAATGAAAGAAATGAGACATTTATTGTCTTCCATGTTTTCATTCACATCTCCCAATAGCTCGCTATCAACAATTTCTACCAGTCTGTTTGGAAAAGCTGATCTCACCCACTTTTGCAAGCTCATGTCTCCCACAAACATGTCATCACTTGGCCTCTTCCTTGTAACCATCTCTAATATCAGAATTCCGAAACTATAAACATCTCCCTTTATAGAAACACTCCCACCCAATCCATACTCTGCAACCAATTTTATTCATTATATTCTTGAAAAGCTAATAAAGAAGATGATAATGCCAATAGAAAGAAAACTCAAATTTTTTACCTGGAGCAATATATCCAATAGATCCTTTGAGTGCAAATGTTGTTGTACTCAGTGAATCTATGGAATTTGTAGCAGTCAAACGGGATATACCAAAATCAGTCACAAGGGCTGTCATGTTGGCATCCAAGAGCACATTGCTAGGTTTTAAATCACAGTGCACAATTTGTAGAGGACAATCATGATGTAAATATTCCATGCCATGGGCTACATCTATAGCAATGCTCAAACACTCACTCAATCCCAATTTACAAAAGCCTTCATCATCCTTGTCAGGGTGTAAATGCTTTTCCAAGCTCCCATTACATGCGAATTCAAGAACCAAACCTTTGATTTCAGGGTAGAAAAATGCACTCACGATTCTGATGAGGTTACGGTGCCGAATCCTCCCTAACAATTTGCACTCTCTCTTAAAACTCTTAAGAACTTCTTCGTTTTGCAAATTAAGAGTCTTGATGGCAATTACCTCACCATCCCTGAAGATGCCTTTGTAGACAGATCCAAAGTTACCCACTCCAAGCAAGTTTGACTCATCAAATCCAGATGTGCAATGACAAGATCTTGACAAGAGAATTTTTGATAGCCGAGCCTTCGAAAAGTAAAGCTTGAGGGGCGGACTAGTTGCCTTGAACGTTTATGTCTCCATAGAATTCCTATAATCAAGCAGAATAATACTAATGCAATGGTCCCAACAACTGATAAGACTATTTTTTTTAGCAGGGAATGCTTTTCCTCGGTCTGATTTGGGCATGGAGGCAATGAATCGTTCTTTGGGCCACATAGGCCAGGGTTCCCCATAAGCAATGCTACAACAGTTCTATTTGGAAACAACCCTGCGTCTGGAATCTGCTCTGACACATTATTGAAAGAAAGATCCATTTCTTGGAGATTTTGTAGTTTGGAGAGTGAATCTGGTATTGGACCGTCAAAGGCGTTATGGGACAGATTTTGATGCTCTAAAGCTGTGCAGTCTCCTACAGACATTGGAATGACCCCAGTAAGTCGATTTCCAGATATATCTATGGCTTGAGCCATTACAAGTTTACTCATCTCCTGTGGCAATGACCCTTGCAGAGAATTCCATGAAATATTGAGGTAGAATTGCAGGTTTTTGAGGCTGGCAATGACTTCACCAGGTATCCTTCCGCCTAGTTTATTGTGAGATAAGTCAAGGAGTTCCAACTTCTGACATCCCTCCAAACTAACAAGCATCTTTCCTGATAACTTCTTGTGGTGAAGAAAAAGACGTCTTAGCTGCTGGGAGCTACAAAGAGAATCTGGTATTTCTCCAGGTAACTGGTTGTGACTAAGATTCAAGAGTCCGAGATGTTGCATTTCACCTATCTCACTTGGAATGCTTCCTTCTAATTTGTTCCCATCCAAACGCAATATTTCCAACTCGCGCAATCTTTTAATTCCAGATGGAATATTGCCGCTGAAAATATTATTGCCTAAACTTAAGTAAGTTAAGTTCGTCAGATTGACAATCTGTTGTGGTATGCTTCCGCTTATCATGTTGCTGCGTAATTCCAAGTAATACAGATTGGAAGATAGTTGGCCTATGGATGAGGGCAATATACCAGTGAAATGATTGTCTCCCATATCTATTTCTTGCAAGTGGGAGCAGTTTGTAAGAGCAGTGAGAAAGGCCAATGTGTTACTGCTGTCACTAACAAGTTGATTGTGGTGTAGGTAAAGCTTTGTGAGAAGGTTCAACTTACCCAGCTCCATTGGAACCGTTCCACCGAGTTGGTTTGTACTTAAATAAAGTTCTTCGAGACGGGAACAATTTCCCAAGGAGTTCGGTATGTTTCCACTAAGCTGATTTCCCCATAAACTAAGCATTACCAAATTGGAGAGCTTGGTACCAATTTCCCATGGAATATGTCCACTTAGCCGGTTTCCAGATAAACCTAAGTAATTCAATTTTGAGAGATTCGTTAAAGAGGTGGGAATGGTGCCTGATAAGTTATTGTTATTTAGGTACAGAATCTCTACGTCGGTGAGCATTCCCAATTCAGGCGGAATGGGGCCTTGGAGATAGTTTTCTAGCAAAAATAGAGAAGTCAAGGCAGACAGATTTCCTAGAGAACTAGGAATAGTTCCTCGTAATTGATTGTATTCTAGCCAGAGCATCCGTAGACGTGAGAGTTGGCCGAGTTGAGCTGGAATGGTGCCTGACAAGTTATTTGTATGTAGGGAGAGAATCTGTAGGCGAGTGAGCATACCCAATTCAGGAGGAATGTGGCCTTGGAGATGGTTATGTGCCAAATCCAATTCAACTAAGGCGGATAGATTTTTGAAAGAGGGCGGAATGGCACCCGTGAAACTATTTGCGCCCAACAAGAGGGACTTCAAACTTGTCAGAAGGCTCAGCTCAAGCGGAATGCTGCCATGAAATTGGTTAAAGGAGAGTGCCAGATAATACAAACTATGGCAAGCGGAGAGAGCGGGCGGAATGGTTCCTTTTAATTGATTGTTGTCCAGCCTGAGTATCCATAGATGTGGGAGTTGGCCGAGTTGAGGTGGAATGGTAGCAGTGAGGTAATTGTTGGAGAGATCAAGGGATCGAAGAGAGGAGAGATTCCCCAGCACGGGAGAAATGGTGCCGTGTAAACTCAGATAGGATAAATAGATGGCGCGGACAGAGTGAGAAGAGGAATGGCAAACACCGGTCCAGTTGCAGAAGGGGTGAAGGGCCGGAGTCCAGTCAGGCAGAGAAGTGGCGTTGTTGGAAACGACAGCAGCTTTGAATCGCAAGAGCAATTGTTGTTGCTGTTGCTGTTGAGAGAGATTATTGAGAGAATGAGGACGAGCAGAGATTAAAAAGATGGAAAGCATTAAAAGTAAGAAGAAAAGAGCAGCCATGGTAGACCAAACTAGTGTGAGGCAGGGGAAACACAGAAGGAAATAGAATAGAATAGAATGGAATGGATGGAGGAGGAATAAATAGATTAGGAAAATCAATGCCTACAAATTAATTTGAGTTGAATTGCACAAAATTAATTTCATTCGTTCGCATGGATGGTTAAAGAGTGGACATCCTCTAAGAACCGTAATGGAGATGATTTTTTAATAAATAAATAAATTTTGATGTTAATTTTAGGTTATTTAAAAAAAATAATATTGCATAATATTTTTTTTTTAAATTATTATATTTTTATAATGTTTAATTAAAAAATGTTTCTTTTAAAAAGGAATATTTATTTTTTATGGTGATATTAAATTAAGTGAAGAAAAATCTATTACATTGAATAAAAGTAATTTAATTTTTGAAGATAAATTTATTAATTGTAAGAGAATATTTTCTATATCTAATAAATATATTTTCAAGTTTTTTTTTATTGTTTATTTGTTTTTCTATCTATTTTTTGTAGTGTGATGTCACATTAAATGAGTGAATGAATAAATAAATGTGGTGAGTTTAAATTTTACTAGTTTTCTCATTAAAAATAATAATAATGTTTGCTACATTAAACAAAAAAACTAATTCTTCAAATTAACAATTATTTCCTATATATTATTAAATACTTTAAATTTATTCTTAAATTAACAAGTTTTTAGCATAGATAAGGAGGAATGAATGAGCTCCTAATGCAAACCACTATCTACATTTTGAAATATTAAGAGGCAATGTTATTAGATACATAGTATTTTTTGATTTCATATAAATTGTATTTTATTTATGTTTTTCTTTTATCATTTAAGTTTTAATTGGATAAAAGAAGTAGGGGAGATATGCAGATTTATATCTTTAATCATTATCATTTGTATCCTTGCACATGAACAATAAAGAAGTTAACATTTCAAAGAATAATGTAATAACCAAGCTTTTACCTAAGACATTAACATATAACAATTTGAAAAATAAATATTCTCATTGCATTACACACTTCACATGCCCAAGGTGTCATGGAAGATCAAAATGACGTATATGATGTCATCACTAATCCATAATGTAAGATAGCACAAACAAAAGACTTCACGTGCAATGACATACAAGTCACTATGATGACGACATGAGAGGATAAGGCTTCCTCCACGATGAAGATTGAACACTGTTCTACAATCCTAATCTCTTGCAAACACAAGGATAGGATGATCGTGGCACTTGTTGCACAATACATTCCAAAATAATAGAAATCAACATCTTAACACTTAGGAATACTTATGCAAGAGGTAGGTGCATTGGGAGGTAGAAGACCTCAACCAATTTAATTATTGAATAATCATTTTCACACTAAGACATGCATTCCAACATGAAAGAAAGTATAAACTATGAAATAAATCTTTCACCAAAGTGAGATATAGGAATATTAAGTGAATAAAGAAACACAACTTCCATTTAGAAAATTTTCTAAATTTTTGTGGAAAGGGCTTGCTGTCTAAAAGGGTCTAGATGACAATGTATATCAAGACAACAACACATAGTCTAGAGTATAGTGCACCCAAAGGAATCTAGTGTGAAAAGTGGACGCTAGTGCCCTTGGTGAACAATAGTGTGTAGGCACAATAGTTTGATGTTTTAATCATGGAAATACATTTTTCATAATTGAATAACCAACTAAAAAATATTAAACTTAACCAATTTTTTCTATGATCTCAATTATTTGATAGAATGAAAAATACCCCAAATCACCCAAAGTTGGTCATCCTAACACCAGTCACAACTCACAACATCTAAAGGCAATAACATTCACACAAACTAAAAACAATGTAGAAACATTATAAGTCTAATACACACACAAGAAAAAAATAGTATTCAAGGATTTAAATCACATTGCACTGTTGATCTACCTTATTTTTTCATAATTTCTTAAAATAAATTATACCTTTATGATCTTAGAATGTGCAGTACCACACATTTTACATTAGATAAGAAATTGAAGAAATCTTGCCAACATAATGTCATGAAAATGATATTTTTCTTCAAATATGAAATACATAATTAAAAAACACATGAATTAAATCTATTTTAGATTAAAATCCTAATTGAGAGCTAAGAATAGCTCATAATATATAAAATATTTAATATGGAAAATTAAAGGAGCATAAATAAAAAACATAAAAAAAAATTTAAATAAAGGAGTTGCCTCTAGACACAAAAGATAAATTTTTCCCAAATTTATCTTCACCAAAAGTGAAGAAATATAGAAGGAAATCCAATTGCACATACAAATCAAGACAACCAAGAAAGTAAATGAAGGAGAGAAATTTCAAGAAAAGAGAAATGAAAATGAGGTCTTTTCTTTCTTTTTAAATTTTCTAAAATCCCTAAGTCCCCTTAAACCATTTCTTTCATTCCCCACTCACAAGATATTTCGCAAGTGGTTATTTCACAATAGATATTTCACCCTTAAGATATTTTCCAAATTAGAAATCACCTTTAAAATAAATAACATTACATATTTTCAATTATATGTAAATAACCATTCATTTCTTACATGATTAATACATTAAACTTTACCAAAAAGACTAAGACTTAAAGTCTAAATAATATTTTAATTTATAAAATCTTTTTGAAATTTCACAATATTAAAATGAATTAAATGGTATGTGTGGATATTTAATATATCTCATGCTCCCTTCGGGTTGTTTTTGACATTTTTCTCAACTTCTGACCACGGTCAATGATTTTAAAGGCCTCTATGCCAACTTTTCGGCGGTCTTGACTCACTGCTACCGCATGTCACCTAATCACTCACTAAAGGGGAGCTTCCCTCCCCTTCTCTTCCAAGCCTCGTTCTACCCCCATGTGTCAATAAATTGGGCATGATAGGCCCACTTTCATGTCACTCTCTATCAAGCCCCGACCGCATGCCACTTAGCTTTCGCTTGTGCAAACTTTGGTGGGCCCCTCAAGAGGTGCTGATAGTAAGACTATTGCCACATGTCTTCTTGTCACAAGCTCTCATCAAAGGATGGGGAGAATGAACCACGAGCTATGAAATACTGCCACGTGTCCTTTCAACTCATCTTCATTAGAAGGAGTGGTGTGAACACCAAGCTGCCATATACTGCCACGTGTTCTAACTGCCTTAGCTGGGAAGCAACACTTGTTTGCATAGGGTAATCTAGGACCACTGCCATCATTACAGAGAATGCATCTGGCTCACGAATGACTGGGTTCATTCTCGGGGATCTTTTATGTTACAACGGCCACGATGAATCATTGCTACGAGCATCATCATTCATGATGGGGAATATTTTCTGTTATAGTCTTTAAAGTTGTGGAAGCCCTTGGATATTTATACTGCTTCTTCTTTCAAAGAAGGAGTTCGAAATATCGATAGAAGAATTAGGGAGACACCAGGCCTTTTTTTTGTTAGAGAATTGTAAAGACTCATAGACTGTGCCCTTGTAATTTGGCCTTTCTGTTTCTTAACTATTGGATAACATTATACTATGTTATTATTAAATAGTTTTTTTGTAACTTCAATGATTTGAATAGAATGTCGATTTAGTACCATGTCTTCAACTCTTTCTATTCAGTAAATCTCTATGCAAATTATTTTATGTCATAAAACGAATTATCTAGGTCTTTCTCTTTGATGTTTGTTATTTCAAGACATAACAAATTGCTGAATGGGCCCTTAGACCGCATCTACAAGATAGGTCTATTGTGCCTTACATCTAAATCTCAGCGCATCACCCTAGTTAGATCTTTTATTTTTATATCTGCTTCCTTTTTCCATTCAAAATCCTAGTTATAAAAGAAGCTGACTTTAAAATCTGGAGGTTACTCAGTTTAGCATAATAGGTCCCCCTTTTAACTGAGTTTCCCACAAAGGGCTGTTACATTGCCAATTTTCGGCATCAATAGTTTTTCTTTTTCCTGGCATGCCCGGTAGGACCTTCTAAATGTGCTTAGGGCTTAAGCAAGTATATGAGCCATCAACCTGTCATAAGATCCCAAACAACAAATAATCCTAGTTTGTTAGTAGCATTGCTAGGAACAATACCAACTAGAACCCGTCACACAAACATCTCGACCCCTCCACTAGCCATGTTACCAATCGCTAATCGAAACTATGTGGCATGGGATGCTAGAAGTCCTCTTAGAACACTAGTAGTGCCTGTCATTTGGGGCCCCATCCCAAATTTTTCTCTCAAATCTATTCCTGAATTCACCAGAGATGGATCAAGAACACCATTCAAACATCTACAAGATGTGGCAGATGTATATTTGGTACATAGAGTTACAGACCAGAACGTAGCACTGAGGCTTCTCATAGCTTCTTTCAGAGGAAAAGCATAAGATTGGTATCACACTCTAACGATGAACTCCATCGACACTTGGGGATCAACTTGGGGATCCTTTTTATGAAAGATTCTCAAGAACGAAGGAGATAGGTATTCCCAGTATCACCAGCTAGAGATCATCAAGCAGGCTCCATATGAGGCCCTGACCAACTTCAACGCTCTATTCCATATAACTTGGCAAAGAATTCAGGATGCAATCCACTCACCACCTAATTTGGCATTCATGTTTTACCTGAATTCCATCAATGTTGATATCTCAATGATGATCCAGTCACTCAGTGGAACCACTCTATCAGATGCATATAACATCACAATTAAAGTGGAGAACAATCTGATTGATGTTGTAAAGCTGCCGTGTTGACCCATCATGCTTATATTCCTTGAACTACCAATTTTCACCCAGGCAACACCACCTACCACTGTAGCTACTCCTCCTCAATCCATGTACACATACACAAGCGTACCATAGAACGTCACACCCAGTTCCTCAAAGGATGAGATGAGTGACATAAAGGAAATTTTGCGAGCTATGGCCAATGACATAACTGTCATCAAGCACAACTAGGCCACTCCTCCAAAGCTGACCTATCAGAATTATTAGGGTGGAAGGTGCCCTTACCAACAAAACTAGTTCCAAGGAGGCACTCACACAAATCCTTAGGCACAAACAACAAATCAAATAGTACCAGTACCCACTCCATTGTAGAACACCAACCTAAGCTCTAATAGAGAGATAACGGTGGGGAAAAACAATTTGGATGACGATGACAACCCCTGGTGTTTCTCTTGCGGTGATTCACATATTCCCCGAAATTGCCCACACAAAAATCTACAATAGAAGGTGGTAGAGCAGTGTAACCAAGGTGCAATGTTGGACAATGGGGGTTATGCATATACCTCTTCACAAATGGAAAATGTGGTACTCATTGCTCAAATGCAAGGGATGTCTCTGGAACAAGAGAATGATATAGCTCCCAACCACACCCTCTTCTCATGGATGGAAGGAGAGGAAGTGGTGTTCACATTTGAAGCATCCAGTTCAGAGACCACGCAAGTGTAGTCTAATTACAACACTCGCTCCAAAGGGAGATTTACATGCGAAAGGGTCATCCCACAATTAGTCATTCTACAGCCTAGAAGTGCCTCTGACCACAAGCTTAGTGCCTCTGTAGTGGTACCACAATGTCCACTACAAAGGGAGATCATAACAACAAGAGCTAGGGAGCAAAAGCCTCTAAGTTCACCACCGTTCGATGTAGTGGAACAATTGAAAAATTCATCTGCTAATCTGTCCCTATGGGAGATCTTAGCCATTCCAGAGTAGAATACATTGCTACAAAGAGCTCTCCAAGAAGGCTCGATCACATAACCAAAAGAGCAATCACTTCACTAGGAGGCTATTGATAAATCACCTCTGGCCAAAGTTCTTGCGAATACTGCAGAAGAGGTTAATATTGAGGAAAAAACTGGAGATCAGACTGATCAAGAGGAAGAACCCACAATTAGAGTCAGCAAAGGTAAACCTAAGTTCAGGCCTTTTTTCCTAACCGTTATTGTGGATAAGAAATTACTACATAAGTCCATGATTGACTTTGGCGCCAGCACCACAGTCTGCCCAGGAAAATGGCGGAAGCCCTAAGACTGAGCTACGAAACATTGAATAATGGAGTCATACAATTAGATAGGAATATGGTTAATACTATGGGAATCATTAAGGACCTTGCATTAAATCTGTTTTCCTGCTCCAATATCACAATCAAGCAAGATACTGTGATCATTGATATTCCTCTAATATTCGGTTTATGCTTGTCTAGGGAATTCACTTCTAAACTAGGCGGATACCTCTCCTTAGATTGGTCACACCTGATTATAAGGACTGGAAATGGATCCAAAATGAAGCTGGTGTCTGAACCTTTGCATTCAGAACATGTTGCAGATGAAGCTAAGACAGTATTTGAGCCCACTCACTCCTCCATCACCAAGGAAGAGATGTACTACACTGAGCTCCTAGAAGATGAAGAAATCAGGTAAAAAATTAGATCGATCAAGAGGAGGTTCTCCTAAGTGAGTTCATTGATAAAGAACCTTTCAACAATTATCATGCCACAGGACTAGGGACTTATGTCATTTATGACGAAGACTAATCCATCCCGAAAGTGACACAAGAGACCAAAGGCTTTTCGACCATAGAGTTGTGGTCACTACACTTCGGTGGTGCTAAGTGCAAGATCGATGCAAGAGCTAAAATATGCCTAACTTCCCCAAGTGGCAAGAAGATAGTCAGATCTTTCTGATCCCATTTCTCTTGTTCCAGCAATGAGGCTAAATATGAAGGCCTCATACTAGGTTTAAGCCTAGTAGAGCAAATGGGCATCAAGCAAATAAATTTGTTCAGGGCTTCCAAGCTAATCATCAATCAAGTTCAAAATATCAATACTACAAAGGATGCCCATATAAGGCCCTATGGAGATAAAGTCTGGGACCCAATCAGGAGCTTTAAAACTTTTAATATTCAAATGGTTCCTCAAGAATAGAAAGCTGATACAAATCATATGACTGAAATTAGATCCCAATTCAAACTAGCTTCTGACTCATTACATAACTGATGTCTAAGCGAATGATATTGTGACCAACAACTCCTGATGGTGGTCAGAGTTGGCAAGTATTTGACAACATTGAACACATCAACTTGTTTAGCTCACAGTCATGAGACTTTATCGACAAATTCTAATCAAGGGTCACCAAAATTGATGGCGGACAAGACATTCACTGAGGACTCCATAAGCTTCCAAAGAGTATGGTCACCCCCGAAAGCCCCTTTTCTAGCAATACTAGAAATAATAAGAGGAAGCTCATAGAAAATGAAGGCGATTATATAGATTTTTAGATCAAAGATGCAAGAAATCTTAAAGTCAGAAAGAATGTCCTACATCAAGGTAAAGAAAAACTCGTTCAATTTTCAAGGGAGAATGATGAAAAGATGGTCATATGGTCATATGATAAACTTAGAGGATATGATCCTGACATCATCCATCCTACAGTAGATTTGAAAAGAGAGGCTAAACCGGCTTGCCAAAAATAGAGGCTAACGAATCCCAAGATTGAAGCACTGATATCAAAGGTTAGAAAAGCTAGTTCAGTCACAAATTATCTTTTTAGTCAAGCCTAGAATTTGGGTGTTCAGCCTCATCCCAGTCTAAAATAAGAATGGAGATATCCTCCTATGTGTTGATTTCCACAACCTAAACTGAGCATCACCAAGAAACCATCACCCACTATCCTCCATGGGATCAATCATACACAACGTAGCAGGTTCAAGTGTGTTTCCTCTATTTGATGGTGTTTGGACAAGAGATTGGATGGTAAGGGCCTAATGTTAAAACTCAATGAGCAGACAACAAGACCTGATCAACACGAGAAATTTGATAGCTTATCAGAGGGTCTATTCATAATAATTTAGTACAGGTGATATGAGGAATTTAAATTAGAAAGCATAGAGAGAAAAGCGATAGGTGTTCCCATAAGGGGAATTCACCTTAAGTTTTTTATAGAACTCATTTAGACAACTCTACCATGTAAATATGTAATTATTGTGGTTATTTTACTCTTTGTTCTTTTTGCTTGTTTGACCGGTCTTCCTAATCCATGATAAAACATAAATTCACATTATGGTACAGAGAAATAACACATATTCCAGAAGAAACAAGAAATATGCAGCAAGGCAAAAAATTTAAACATAAGCCATACGTTCATTATATTTATATACTCTAATAAGTACAATAGAAAAATGGCGCTGAGGCCACACTTTTGAAAAGTATATACTAATATATATTTTCTATCTTATGAGGCCTGTCGACCCACAATAATGATTTCAATAACTAAGCTCTTACAACCATGATTCAAAGATTGGACATCTAACCTAAATAGCCATCTTAACCATCATGAAGGTACATTTAAATTGTCAACCTAGGGACATGAACTTGAAATGGGCCAGCACAGTATGTGCACTAGGAATTCTAGAGTAGTCATCTTCATTCTATAACTAAGAAAGCCTTAATGCTGAAAATAAAGTGCAGGAAGGAAACAAAGAAAATTTTGAACATCACTCAATCAAATCTAAACTGATTACGCATAACAAGAAGGAAAAGTTAAGCATCCAACAAAAAACTACTCTACCTGCCTTGGCTGTAGGAACAGTCACATAACAAAGTTCTAGTGGCTGTAGGAAAAATCAATGTCAGAATCTTAACTAAGTACTAAATAAACTAACATTAATCTAACTAAACTAAAGGAACATATTACTCACCAAGTGGGCCCCCCTTGGATGAGTATCCTCTAAACTAATATAAAACTTGGATACTCAACTCAGAATCTCATTTCATTCATCAGAAAATATAATTATAGAAATATGGCTGATAATCAAATTGTACAAGAACTTGGTGATCAAATCACTAACTCACTATTGCTAGCTCAAGGAAGGAGGATTTGAGCCTTATTTATCAACTAAACAGAGCCATCAACTCCCATTAGTTGAGAGGATGCCATTTAGGGAAAATGAGAAGAAAGAGCGGTTATGCATCCAGGGGAGTCTGTTCGGACATGCATGCCCAAACATGGACTCGACTACTGCAGTAAAACCCATGATGCTCAATGCCATTAAAGATCATTGAAAGGTGGTTACATGTGGTTGACATGGGGATCTTTCACTGTCGTCTTCAGTTGACTTTCGTGTGACTCCTCAACTTGACCGACTGGCGTTTGCATTTCTCAACTTAGTATTTCAATCATTTTTGTAGAGTAATGTTAGTACACATAATAATTGCATAATCATAACCACCTTAAAATAATATTCATCAATCAAATTCAAAATAAATATAGATGGTCCACATAATAAGTAAATGTCATTAAAACCAACAGAAATGAAATTAGTCCAAATGTCTTATGACTGAGAGAAACTATATGAAAGCGCTAGCATAGAATATCAAAGTTTGTGGTAATTTTAGCAAATAACAAGATATTATACCCCCTAACTAGGCCAAAATCAAGACTCATCACTCCCCCCAACTTAAAATTTTGCTGGTCCTCCAACAGGGGAAGAGTTATGCTTTTGCTTTGTTAAGGCCCCGAAGTCTGCGACTGATAGCTATCCAATGTTAGTGTCTGTCATGGGTGAATCAGATTCCAGTAAAATAATTCCAACTTATCAATCCTCCTCCATCGCTGTTGTTCCTCTGCAATTTCATACCTGTAGAATATGAAATTAGGTACAGGCCATAAGAGGGTAGGCGACTAAAAATTTAGGGGAAGCCATTCTCGCACCTTGGTTCTCCCAAGCTGGATGTATCTTTCTATTCTCTTTAGTTCATCAACATAGTTGTGAACATAATGTGGCTTAGTCTACTTTAGCTCATTAGTTAGTAGGTTCCATCTCTAGGATAGATATCCCCTCGTAGTATCTTCTTTTGTTACATTTTTTACTTCATACTCACTATAAACAACTTCAATCCAAGGCATAATTTTATTACCATAGCTCGGCCTAAAGAGAAATCTATTCCAATCTATATAAATGTCTTTGGGATTCTTCAATTCGACCCTGATGGCTAGGGGAATATTGGATTCCTTCTTCTTGTAAGCATTGTATTGTTCACCCCAACTGATTTCATTCTGTACCTAGGACATAAATGCTCTCAATTGTATGTCTCCAACATAAGGCAGTGGGTTCCAATCTCGGTCTTTTGGGATAGAATAGTTGAATAAATAAAATTCATGTAACAAATTTTTCATTTGAGAGGAAGCAATTCTATAGGCACTGAAAAACTCAATAGGAGTTTCAATGGAGGGATTCAAACTTGAGACGATTCTTGAAATTCTAAAGGAAAGGTATTTCTCCTTCAAGTGCAAAGCATAAACCCTTGGAGGGGTTCTTCTTTCCAAAATTTGTGGCACCAAAGTTGCAATGCCACTTACCCTTTCCTTTAGGAAGGAAATTTCCTCATTATTTTCTTTGATCATCTCATCTCTCTCTTGGATTTCCTTTTTCAACCATTTCTTCTCCTCCTTCCATTCCTCCTCTCTTCTTTGTATTTTTTTTCGTAAATTTAAAATTTCTATATGTACTGGAAAATTAGGAGGATTATGGATTCCTACCAAGATTTTCATAGATGGCTACTTCCCATAGAGAATGATCTGCATAGATTCAAGATTTCCCACTAATTTAGGCTATTGAGGTATGATTCCTCTTTCCTCGTTTTGCTGCAGGGCCGAGCTTGTTCTTCTTCCAGTGGTGGCTGCAGAACTCCTGATCTATTTCTTGACTTTTCTGCAGGAACTCTGACTATTGGTCTTGCTACAAGAACACCTGACTTTCTTCATGTTCTTGAGTTTCAACTTCTCCTGCAATGGCGACAAGATCTACTAGGGTCATTTTTGTTTCCTTTTCAAACACATATTCATCTTGTACATTCTCTTGCTCCATTGGAGCATCTGTGCTTTCACATAATGTCCCACCAAGCTCAAGATTGGCTGGATTTGATTTCTTGAGAGGGATTTTTTGTTTTCCTTTGGCTTTAGGATGAACAATGCTAGCCTTCCTTTTCTTAGGGTTTGGCGCTTCTTTTTGTGTAGGTTGTGTTTCTATTTTCCTTGCTTTTTCCTCTCTCTTTTGTGCTCTTGTTTTTATTACAATCTTCAGGGGAACATCATCATCATCAGAGTCTGATGAATAATTTTATTTTTCATTCTCATTATCATAGGAATTAACATTTATAGTCTTTTCTTCAATGGGGGAATCCACACCAACACCAGAGGTCGAAGCACCAGGGGCACCTTCAGTCGTGCTCAATTTTTTGCTAGACCTTCGTGACTAAGATGAAACCTTAGGCTGAGAGGGCTTAGGTCTATACTACTCAATGTTCACAAAATCATCCCAGGCCATTCTAGGATTTGGATTATGCAAAGATCTCATAACCAACAATTTAATGAGACAATGATGGGATACAAAGTTTTCCTACCTTTTTGTGTTTCTGCTGCCATAATAGAGAGAAGGTTGTATAATACATTAGACATGTTCATCTTTCTCCTATGCCACATATGACTTAGCAATTTCAAGTGTACTGAATGTTGGTTTGATAGTCAATCTTTGCAGGTGATATATTTGATGATGTGTACGACTACCTACTTCCATGGTTCTAGTAGAAAGAGTCTCTTGGCACCTTGCTTGTCAATTGTGAGTGGAGGGTCACCATGCATTGTAAATATAGCTTTGGCTATCCCGAAATCCTTAGAAATAGGGTAGGGTTCACCATCAGTTGGCAACCCTAAAAATTTAGCAATTCGTTCTTCAGTCGCTATGACCTCCAGTCCTTTCACCATGGCCTTTCCGTCTGAGAATGTCTGAGCTAACTCAAATGCAATACCCTCGTTAAAACCATCCAACTTCATAAAATAATCTAACCAACCACAATTTTGAAATTCAGCTAAGCACGTTGCATCTTGTAATAAGGCATCATGAGTCGAGGGCTCATTTCGAATGAGTTTTACTCCCATTGTTTAAACTCAACTTGTCACTCTACAAAATTACCTCTGTAATCCTCAAATTATTTTCTGCTTACTTGCTAGGTGAACTGTTGATTGAATTTCCTTTACTCTATTTTTAGCAATTTATCACTTGTATTTCAGAGTTATGACAGAGTTAAGAATAGCAAGAAATGGTAAATAAAAATGAATCATAATGAGAGGAAATGGTGGCAGCAGTTTAGTGTCACATCACACATACGAGTCATCTTTCATTTTAAATTTTGAATCAACTCAAAAAGATTTGCTGATGCAGACAATCATGTATCGACATGTGGCAATATTTTTGCATCTTTATTACCCCTCCCCCAAACCTAAATTTGGACATGTGTCCACACATGCAAGATGGAAATATTGATTTGATGAGGGATTAATGAAAATTATGTGAACGTCCATATTGTCGTACAATGATTAAATGAAATGCTCGAAATGATAATTAAGAATGCAATTAATGTGCATGTACCTGAGTGTGTACAAACATGATTGTAGAGAATTCATTACAATGATCGAGGAGGAAATACCACTTGCATTGTTGAGCAATAATTGAGCAATTAATGATGATGAGGTGGAATGGTGCAAGGTGAAAAGAAATGATGGAAGAGAGAGAAAGGTGGTATGAATGGGCGGATGGGTGAAGAAATGGATTTCTAGAAAATTAGAAATCTTTATTATGACAAGTACATACCTCATTTAGTCAGAAAGAGGGACACTAGGTCTACTACCTTTGGCTGCAGGAACTCCTTTGCTACAAGAACTGTGCTCGGGTGTTGTGTGTTGGATAAAATACTGTAGAAACTCTTCCTTAGAAGCTGGACTGTGATATAATCTGAGATGGTGCCCATTTACCAATAGTTTGAATTTTAGAGGGTCAATGGTCATGAGCTACACAACTTCATTGGGAAATACCTCTACAACTTCATATGGCCCTAGCCACCTAGTCTTCAATTTACCTGCATTATCCTTGTATTGTGAATCATAAAGTAATGCCCAGTCACCTGGCTGAAATTTCTTCTCTTTGATAAATCTATCATGCCATTTGACTCTTTGATTTTGCACGAGTTTAGTATGGTGCAATGCATATTTCCTCATCTTGTCCAATTCATTCAGCTTCATAATCCTTTCTTTCCGTGCCATTGAAATGTCTGTCCCCAACTCCATAACAATTCTTAGAGTCTTGTGCCCAAATTCTATAGGCATCATGGTTGTTTTCCCATATAGCAGCTCAAAAGGGGTGAAGCATGTAGTTGTCTTCCAGGTGGTCCTGTAAGCCTAAACTACTTCTGATAATCTATTTGTCCAGTCCTTTATGTGAATATGTACTGTTTTGGTGAGGATGGCCTCAATCTCTTTGTTTGTCACCTCAACCTGTCCATTTGCTTGAGGGTGATAAGGAGTGGATTTATTGTTCCTGATGTTATATTCATTAACCAATGCTATAACAAGGGATGATGTAAACTGAGTGCCTTGATCAATTACTATTTCTCTTCGTACCCCATATCTTGTGAACTTTTCTTCATAAAGAAATTATGCAACCTTGTTGTCTCTTGGATGCTTCATGGATTTGAATTCTACTCACTTTGTTACATAATCAATGCACACTAAAATATAGGACTTACCATTGGATGGAGGATCAATGGGTCCCAGAAAATCCAAACCCCATTTGTTAAATGGAGTGACTAGCATTTGTGGATAGAATGGCATCTCATTTGACTTTGTTGGCTTGCCCATTGTTGGAAAATGTGCCTCAATCTTGCTGGCTTGTAATGCATTGGTTCGGGACCTTCATGTGTTCAACTTTGTTCCTTGTCGTTGAGACTTTGTCTAGTTGGTGGGACTCTTGGGGGTGTTCTGGTGACAGCCCAATGGGTCTCTTGGCTGCATGCTTTATTGATAAAGTGATCTCATATCAACGGGTGACATTTCATGTCCCACCGATATGCCGATAATGTGTTGAGTGGTTGAAATGGGACCAAGCGACGATTAACCTAATCAACGGCTGCAGTGGAGTTGATCCAATGGTGCTTGTTGTGTTCCACACTCATTTGAGGCAAGTACCGATGAAAGTCTTTGAGTTAGGCAAAATTTCCTGTGCATTTGACGTGTGGCTATTTGGTCAATGGTGCCCGAGTGTTCTGATTGTGGACACGTGTTGCTGTTTCGAGGAAATCTACTAGGAATGTGGCAGATGATTTATTGATTCCCTAAAATTGCTTGAGCAACATACACGTGGCTCGATGGGACCCAAGTGTGATCTAAGAAAAGTCCACGAGCGGTGGATGCGTGTCAACATCAGAAGCCAGTTCTGAGAAAGCTTAAGGGAATATTCTAGATTCCCTCCTTGATGCCTCGGAAGTCCACGAGTAGTGGAAACATTTCTCAGTGGGCTTGGCTGTGGCGGCAGTTGAGTTTGCGAAGGTGATTACCTCTTGACCATGGTTTTTTTGGCTAGCGGTTACGCGGGGTTGGTTGGTTGTTTGACGGTTGTTTGGATAATTGCCATATTGTGAGGGCTTTTCTCTTGGATAGTGGTAGGGTTGTTGATCACCTAACCTTAGATGTTTGACGAATGGATAGCGATGGAGCTCAGGGTTTGTTTGACCGATCTGCAAGTGGTGGATGAATGGCATCACGACACATGGTGTGATCTCATTCATTATTTTACATCGTTGTTGCAAATCAACGACTAGTGACTTAAAGATTGGGCGCTTGTCTCGAGGGTTTGATCAAAGCAAAAATTTATTGTAGGGAAGATTGATGTCTGCTGCAAGGGGCAGTGAACACAACCTAAGATGGTGAAGCTTGTCGGTGGGGTAATTAGTACCTTGATGGCCATTGGTTGAAAAGGTTGACAAAGGTCTGTAGATTGGGGGTTTGAAGATCAAACGACTGGTGATCGGATGATCAATGAGATCGATCAGTGATCAGAGAGTGTGTGTGTTCGATCAATACGCTCTAAGAATTGTAAATGTGAACATCGAGACACACATAACTGAGAATATGTGAACCTGAGAGGCTGTGAGGATGTGTTGGCTGAAGGGTTGGTTGTGTGTGTGGGCTGGTGAGTTGAAATGAATCTTCACTCTATGCCATGTGAGGACATTGTAACAGTGCAAGGCTTCAAATCTATGTTGTTGCCTATATTCTCTAGATAAACAAGATGTAACTCTTGTAAAGGCCATGAGCCTAAGATTGTATTGTAACTCTATTTGTTACTGAATAATACAATGGCATGATCTTTTGGAGGGTGTGGTTTTTTAGTCGAAAGGGTTTTTCCCATGTAAATATGTGTGTTCATTAGTTTGTCTTCCATGCTGTTAGATTTTGTGTTTTGAATCTATGTATGTGTTGAATCTGTTATTTGTTTGCATGTACTTTTCTTAGAAGGATTAATGGGGGAAACAACTGTGCCTATTTCCACTTTATGGCATAGTGGTTTTGTGTCTTTGAGGTGATTTGAAGAAATTAAAGTCACTAAGGCACTACTAATTTAAATGTTTCATTCTAAGATGACCTATTTCATTCCCCAACAAGTGGTATCAGAGCCGGTTAAGGGAGGTCAAGATTTATTCATGATACCAACAAGTGGTATTAGAGCCTTCTTCTAGGATTTGCTTATGCTTACATGTGCAGGTTTGTGAGTTACATGTACTTGCATGGTTGTTGTGTGTACTTGCATGGAGTCACATGTGTCTTGCATGTTGTTGCATGTTGTTGCATGTAAGAGTTCTTGGTGTTTTGGTTATGTGGATTCCTTCTGTAAATATTTTTTATTCTGTCAAGCTTGAGGAAATATGGAGGAATCAACTAATGTTTGATCCTTTGATGAGTGAAAGTTATTTATCTTTTGAGACAAAAGGTAGCATGAAAGACATTGAAGATGGAGAATTTTGGAGTTGATCATATTGTGATGATGTGGTCTGAGGCTCCTGTTTGGCAGTGAATGATCATGATGCAAGGGGTGTGATTTTATGCTTATGGTTGTGTTGCAACAGAGTGTGGTTCATACTGGGTATTTGTGTGAGGGGCTCTCTAGTGGTATGGAGATGCTTGGGCTGTTATTCAGTCATGGAGTATTGTGCTTTTGCTGGGTGTTCTAAGTTGGCATTGAAGGCATTGTTCTTTGTTACCCTGATTACATGAAGGCTATGAAGTTGATCTTGGGTGGTCTCAAAACTTTTGAATAGCCTGACTCTCTCGTATGCTTGTGCATGAGTGTGGTTTTGGAATTGGTTTGAAATGCTCCTGGAGTTCCTATATTACCTGTATCTTGTACTAGCATGTTTTAGTTTCATGTTCTTTGGCTCTGAAGGTTTTCTATATATTTTCCTAAAAAGTCTATGATGCATATTCATGTTATCTTTTCATTGTTCTGGTTAACCATGATGGTTATGTGCAGATTCTTGGGTCATCCATATGTGTAGTGGATATGGATGCGCATGGGTGTTTTGGAAACATGGTGGTTTTGTAGGTTTTGCATGGTCAAGGAAAAATTGTGGTTTTGTGGAGCTACTCTTAAGCTATTTCCTAAACCCTGGCTTTTGGGGTGTGACTGGATGAGATAGTTATAGTTCGACATGGTTTGATGAGGTGTTATATCTTCTCTACATGGGAGTGTTGGTATGTGATTTGTCACTCACCATTCTTGTGGTGTTGCTTGTTGGTTTCCTAGACTATGGTGCTTGAGTTGTGGACATGATTGGAAAATCAGATTTGGTTTTGATCTAGGGTTTGAGTCAAGTTTGTCTACAATGTTGTTCTCTTTGAGATCTCAGTTTTCCAGTTTCCAGTGCGATGATAGATTTGTAAGCTTCATCGATTGGATCTATGGGTTGAGCATGTTGTGGGTTGTCTTTACCTATATGTTTACTATGGGACAACTTGAAAGTGGACTATCAATATCAATGAGGTTGTTTCAGCGTTGATGTAGATCTATTAGCTGGCCTTGTTTGTGGTCACTTGTGCATTGGCATGACTACTTTGAGATGAGAGGAAGGATAGCATTGAGTACTTGAATATTCGATTATGGGGACCTGTAGAATGTGTATCAAAATGTCATGGAAGGCTTGGGTACACTAGTTAGTGTAAGATTTTGATAGTGATGGTCTGGTCTGTGTGGTTTGGAGATTTTAGTTTTGTTTGGCATTATTGTTAGATAGACATGTTGTGGATTGTACCTGGAGGCTTTTTAGATCAGAAGATTTTTGGTCATGATGCTTGGAAATCTCAGTGTCACGATTTAGTGGGAGATTTATCAGTGATTGTGGATTCATCACTTGGTGGTGAATGATCTTATTTAGTGTTGCAGATGTTACTAGGAGAGACTCTTAGATCCTATTGCTGTAGAAGGGTTCTTTCGCATTTGCATGGACACTATTTGAGGATGTGCAACATCTTGGAACCATGGAGGACATTTGGAGTCTTTGGCTGAGATGTTGGTGGTGCTTGATAGGTGATGTTGGTTTAGAGTTTGTTTGCTTGATGTCATGTATACTCTTTCTTGGGCATTAGAGTTTTGGCATGTTGCATTTCTCTTGAGACCATAGTTTGTTCACTTGAAGCATGGTATTGCCTAAGAGGGATGTGTAGATCATGATTTAATGATAAGTTCCTATTTCAGTTTTTTGAGCTTTGACAATGGTCTAGTGATTCTCTGTGGTTTGAGTACATTGGTCATATGCTTGATAAATTCTTAATAGTGCAGTAGTGTAGATTGGAGTTTAGCATGAGATGATCAGTTGCAGGTATTCATGGGTACATGGAGAATAAGGTGAGGATGAAATTCCTTTGAGAAAGGTGTTGATCATAGTTGAAAGTTCGAGTAGCCTACACCTTGGTTGGACACGAGTTCAACATGGATAAATAAGGATATTTCTCTTGGATGAGTCATGGTGGCTTGGATATCTTGAAGGAGCATTTTCTTCTTCACTCTTGGTCTACTCGACGGTGAATTTTATTTGAGAGGTATTTTCCCATTATATCTTTCAAATGTGTTTTATGCTTTATCTTTCATAGATATGGATCTTTAATTTCTCTTTTAAGGTTCTGGAGGATTCATAGTAGAAGGTGGGCAACATAGTTTATCTCCTTGAGCTTCTGTGTTATATCATCTTTTGGTGATAATTGGTAGGAGATAGTTATATGGGCTAGTTTGATCTTTTTTGTGAGGCTTACATCCACGATTTGTTAAGTTTTAATGGTTGGGTGTTGTTATGGATTTTCCTTTGGGGTGTGAAGATGGTCATACTTGACATAGTTGGCATTTAGAAGTGTGTGTAGGAGGGCATGTTTGGTTTGTAGGTTTTTCATATCATTGTGTATGTTCCTAGATACTACATGGTTATGCTCTTCTATGTGTTGTTTTTAGTAGAATTGGTATGCCTTGATCACTTGTGATGGTGTCTTTTTTTGCTGGGATGTTAATGAAGAGATGCGTTGAATGAACTCATTCCAATTTTACATTCATCTAGACATTGCCCATGCAGTGGGAGCTCCTGGATGTGTTTGGTATTCTTGATTGGTTGGCACATGATGCTTGCATTCTGTAGTTGATGGGTGGATATGTGATGGAATGAGTTTACTGATGTGGATACCTTAGAGGTATGGGTGATTGGATGGATTAGCATGTGTTGTGGGTGCTATTTTCAGTCACGCGGGTTTGATCAGTTGGATGGGAGCAGTTAGTTTCTTGGTTGTTGTTCTAACTGATGTTTTATCTTGTTCTGGAGAATGAATTCATGTTTATTTTCATGATCAGAGAGCTTTGAAGCTATTGTAGTGTTGCTTTTGTATGGTTGGTGAGCACAGTGGAGTGGTGGTAGTTTGATCCCTTTTTTGTTTGAGGGATCTAATGCTTGTGTTCCGAAGACAGGTGCTTTTTTGCCTTGGCTTGTTCCTTTTTCTTGTGGTGGATGGTTGGAACTGTTGCCTGTGTTGGTGGACATCTTGGATGTCATTGAAGGTGTCTTGGTTGGAGCATAGAAGCATTGTGGAAGATTCTTGTGTTTGGGTTCTGGAGCAATCTAGCATGTCTTTGTTAAGTGGGAAATTATTGGAAAATGTGCCTCAATGTTGCTGGCTTGTAGCGCATTGGTCTGGGACCTTCATGTGTTCAAATTTTTGGCTTGTTGCCAAGACTCTGTCTAGTTGGTGGGACTCCTGGGGGTGTTTCGGTGATGGCCCAATGGGTCTGGCTTGGCGGCATGCTTTATCGGCAGAGGGATCTCATATCGGCGGGTTACATTTCATGTCCCACCGATATGCTAATAATGTGTTGAGCAGTTGAAGTGGGACCAAGTGATGATGAACCTAATCAATGATAGTGATGGAGTTGATCTGATGGTGCTCATCATGTTCCTTGCTCATTTGAGGCAAGTACAGACGAAAGCCTTTGAGTCGGGTGAAATTTGCTGTGCGTTTGACACGTGGTTGTTTGATCAACGGTGCCCAAGTGTTCTGATTGTGGACACGTGTCACTGTTTCAGGGAAATTTGCAATGAATATGGAAGATGCTTTATTGATTCCCCGAAATTGCTTGAGCAGCATACGTGTGGCTCGATGGGACCCAAGTGTGATCTAAACAAAGTCCATGAGTGGTGGATGCGTGTCAACATCAGTAGCAAATTCCAGGGAGAGTCGAGGGAATATTGGAGATTCCCTCCTCGATTCCCTAGAAGTCCATGAGTGGTGGACGCATGTCTTGGTGGGCCTGACTATTGTAGCGGTTGAGTTTGTGAAGGCAGTTACCACCTGATTGTGGTTTTGCTAGCTAGAAATTATGCGGGGTTGGTTGGTTATTTGACTAACCACCATATCGTTAAGGCTTTGCTCTTGGATAGTGATAGGGCTATTGACCACCTAACCTCAGAGGTTTGAAAAATGGCTAGCGATGGAGCTCAAGGTTTGTTTGATCGATTTGGAAGTGGTGGATGAATGGTGTCATGACACATGGTGCGATCTCATTTGTTGTTGTAAATCAATGACTAGTGATTGAAATCTTGGGCACTTGTCTTGAGGGCTTGATCAAAGTGAAAATTTATTGCATGGCAGCTCGATGTATTCTACTAGGGGTGATGCACACAACCTGAGATAGTGAAGCTTTTTGATGGGCTAATTAGTACCCTGATGGCCATTGGTTGAAAATGTCAATAGATGTTGGTAGATTGGGGATTCAAAGATTGATTTTTTTGGTGATCAGATAATCAGTGAGATTGGTCAGTGATCAGAGAGTGTGTGTGTTTGAGTGGTATGCTCTGAGCATTGAAACCATGAACACTGAGACACACGGAACTAAGAAGATGTGAACCTGAGAGGCTATGAGAATGTGTTGGCTAAAAGGTTGGTTGTGCATGTGGTCTGGTGAGTTGAAATGAATCTTCACTATATGTCATCTGAGGACATTGTAATAGTGCAAGGTTTCAAATCTATGTTGTTGCATATATTCTCTAGATGAACAAGATATAACTCCTGTAAAGGCCATGAGGTTGAGATTGTATTGTACCTCTATTTGTTACTGAATAATACAATGGCTCAATCTTTTGGAGGGTGGGGTTTTTTACCTGAAAGGGATTTCCCCACGTAAATTTGTGTGTTTATTAGTTTGTCTTCCATGCTATTAGATTTTTTGTTTTGAATTTGTGTATGTGTTGAATTTGTTATTTGTTTGCATGTACTTTTATTAGAAGGATTAATGGGGGAAACAATTTTGCTTGTTTTTACTTTATGGCATAGTGTTTTTGTGTCTTTGAGGTGATTTGAAGAAATTAAAGTCACTAAGGCATTGTTGTTTTAGATGTTTCATTTTAAGATGATCCATTTCATTCCCCAACAATTCTTTGGTATTTATCAGATCTCCTTGTATACCTTTGTACATCTTTGTATAATGTAGGCCAATAGTATCCTGTGTTCAGGATTTCCATTGCTATCCTTTTAGCTGTAAAGTGGCCTCCACAGGGTTCATCATGGCATGCATGCAGAATGTCATAGGTCTCATCTTCCCTCACACACCATCTCATAGTGTGATCTAGTCCAATATAAAATAGGCATCCAATTATCCATGAAAAAGGGAATGTTTTTTCAATCAACACTCTTCTCTCTTTTGGGGAGAAGTGAGGAGGAACTCTCCCTGTCACAAGGTAATTGACTATGTCAACATACCAGGGTGTCTACACACTAATGGAGAATATATGCTCATCAAAAAAGGAGTCATCTATGGTTTGACTATCTGCTGATGTGGTCAACCTTGAAAGAAAATCCGCAACCAAGTTTGTCTTCCCTGGTTTGTCTACAATAGTTATGTCAAATTCTTACATTAATAAAAACCATTTGGCTATCTTCCTGAGATTAAGGGTTTGTTCATGAGGTATCTAATGGATGCATGATCAGTGTGTACAAAAATATGATAACCGATTATATAGTGCTTGAATTTGTTCAAGGCATAAATTACTGCCAACATTTCTTTCTTTGTGATTGTGTAATTGAATTCAACTCCTTGCAAGTTTTTATTGATAAAATAAATGGCATTTTAAATAGATTCCACTTTTTGTCCTAGGACTGGTCCTATTGCATAATTTGAGGCATTAGTATGGATGCAGAAAGGGATTTCCCATTTTGGTCCCTTAAGTACAAGAATATGAGTTAGGGCTTTTTTTAGAACAAAAAATGCTTTATTACAACTTTCTGTCCATTGGAACTCAACATCTTTAGTCAGAAGACTATATAGTGGGGCTTCTATTTTGATAAAATCCTTGATGAAACATCTATAGTAGCCTGCATGACCTAAGAAACTCCTAATATCCTTTTATTTTGCAGGTATAGGCAGTTTTTTGATTACCTCAATTTTTTTAGGATCGACTTGAATGCTAAGGTGGGAAATGTAGTGGCCAAGAACTACACCTTCTTGCATCATCATGAAGCACTTTTCACTGTTTAATGATAGGTTTTGGTCTTCGCATATCTGTAGAACCTTTTTCAAATTATCCAATGCTTCATCAAAGGTGGCGCCATAGGTAGTAAAATCGTCCATATAGATCTCCATTCTATCAAGGGATCTGAGAATATACTAATGACCGCTCTCTGAAAAGTGGTAGGTGCATTGCATAACCCAAAGGGAAGTACAAAATAGGCATATGTCCCCCAAGGACATGTAAATTTAGTCTTCTCTTGGTCTTCTGGTGCAATTTGAATTTGATTGTATCCACCGAACCCATAAAGAAAAGAGAAGTGCTAATTTCCTTCAAGAGAGTTTAGGACTTGGTCTACAAAAGGCAGGGGAAAATGATCTTTCTTAGTGGCAGTATTGAGCTCCCTATATTCAACACAAAATTTCCATTTCCCTCCCTTTTTGAGAACAATCACTAATGGAGACACCCATTGATTGTTTGAAATAGGGTAAATGAATCCTACGTCTAACAAATTTTGTAGTTCTATTTTGACAATTTCTCTCAATGTAGGGTTAATTCTTCATTATGGCTGTCTGACAGGTGTACACTCATCTTTGATATATATTCTATGAGTGCGAAATTTTGGATCTAATCCCTTCATGTCATGATAATCCTAGGCAAATGCTTTTTGATGAGCTTTCAACAAGTTTTCCAATATCAATTGTTGTCCCACATTCAATTTACTATTGATGTTTAGAGAGTGTCCCTCAGACACCTATACTTGTGTGACTAGCTCTATCATATCTGCTTCATTAATACAAGGTATCTTAATTTTAGGTGACAAAATTATGTGAAACATACTTGTTTCTATAGGAATTTTGTTTGCGGGAATAGTTGTTGCAGGAAGTCTGTTTACAAAGACAGTTGCTATAAGAAGAGTGGATGTAGGAAGTTTGTCTGTTGGAGGAGTTGCTGTAGGAAGATCATGCAGAATGGACAAAAGTGTTTGCTTGATGTTTGTGGAAGTAGATGATGTTTCCTCTATCTGACATTGGTTCTGAATGATACTAGATAACACCTCATCTTCATCTTGAAGCTACAGGAATGGACTTCTTCCGAGCATCATAAGCTACACCACAGAGTTGATGTCTTCAGCTTCCTCACCAATATGTGGCCATACTAATTTTTCTTCATTGTGGGATGGTTGAGAAGAGGATACAAAACAAGCATTTTTATGCTTGTGCCATCAAAAATGGTCATGTCACCTGACCAACATCCAATATAAGCATTTGAAGTTGCTAACCAGGGCCGACCAAGGATGAGTGGATACCCTCCCAATGTGGCTTTAGGGGAAAGAACCATAAAGTCAGTTGGATACTCCCAAGAGTCTAGGATCACCACAAGGTCTTCTACTATGCCATCAAGCTTAACAATGGAACTATCAAAAAGCTACAAGCCTGTAGGAGTGGATCTCATGTTTGCAATATTTAGTTGTTGCAGGATATATTTAGTCATCACATTGATTGCTACACCCAAGTCAAACAAAGAATTCTTTATTTTCATCTCATTTATGACAACTTCAACTATA
Source organism: Sequoiadendron giganteum (assembly GCA_007115665.2). Lineage (NCBI taxonomy): Eukaryota > Viridiplantae > Streptophyta > Pinopsida > Cupressales > Cupressaceae > Sequoiadendron > Sequoiadendron giganteum. The sequence continues at coordinate 102,342,409 of CM021104.1, forward strand.
GGGCTACTTGGATCACTGTACTTTGGAATAATTACTTTTCCAAGCATGATATCAGCAAGCTATCCTACTAAATGGATTGTAGTGGGGTCTTTCTTTTTCCTACCCAATTTCTTGAGGCATGCTTCCTTGATGGCTTTACCATAGATAGGGACATCTTTGATGGCCTAAAATAGTGCTATCTGGACACAAATATGCTTTAGTTGATCTAGGATATCAAAACTATTTTCCTCCTTGTCTTCTTTTTTCTTGGAAACTTCTAATCTCTAAGAGAATGGTGGTTCTTGTGACGTCTACTTTTTTGGAGCTGGTTTAGGAGTTTTAGTTGCACAAGGTTGAATGGGATCAGTCAAAGATTATTTATTCTCTTCCACAAGGAGATCAATGATAATAGGGGTGGAAGGAGCTGATAAAGTTCTTCCTGAATAAAGACTTATGTCACTTAAACTCACAACATATGCAAGAAAGAGATTTGGATCAACAGAATATACAGGTTGTTGATGTGGTTGATTATTTGGGTTGGGTGTGGGTTGGGCTGGTAACTAGGTAGGTTTAGGTACATTTTCATTTGGATTAGTAGGAGGGGGCATTATAGCAGGTTGTTGGGTTTGAGAAAATGGCTCCATATAGCTTGTGGTTTGGTTTGGACATTACTGGTCACCTCTCCATTGAGATTTTTGCTACTAGTTTCTTGGAGGTTGTTGCCAAGGTCCTTGAAGCCAATTCCCCTAAGGGTTCTGCCACTAAGGTGAGGAATTTTAATAATTGGACCAAGTATTGGGTGGGTTATTCCAAGATTGGGGTGGGTATCCTCCATAGTTGGATGGAAAAAGTGGCTTCCACTGGTTACTAGAATAAGAATTAAAATATGGTCCAACAAAAGATAGTGGATCTGGTGACATACCTTGTCTTGAATCCCATGGCCTTTTCTGTGCAACAAAATAGACTTGGTCTTCCTCAGTTTGGATTGGTTTGAACTCAGGTGGAATATGATTATTATCAATGTTAGTTATCACCATACATCTACAATCCCTCTTCTTCTATCTACAATGAGGGGAATATTCTATCAGTATTGCCTCTACCTCCTCATGTTTCTTCTTAGCCTGATGTGTATCCAACTAAGTAGCTAGATTGTTGACTATATCCTGCTTGAAATCTGCCAACAAATTAGTAATCTCCATCCTTGAGTCTTCACTGTTGGATGTTTTACCCATAGAGGATTGGTAGGCTCTTCCTTTCTTTGAAGCTACCCTAGAATAATTCTGACATATCTTCTTGATATCATCCCAAGGGACTTGAGTGATATCTACTCCTACCATTAGGTCTAAGGCATCAGTGCAGTTTTCATTAATTCCTCTCAGGAAAATAAACTTTTTTGAATCTTCATTAAGTGTATGATGTGGAGATTTTTGCAGGCAAAAAAAAACCTTGAAATGAAGTCTTCCAAGCTCTCATCTTCCTTTTGTTGCATTCTAAAAATGTAACCTCCTCTCATGTCACTACCCCTGCAATATTCCTTGTATTTCTCAAGAAATTTTGTCTTCATATCTTCCAAAATTCTCACAGTATTTCTGCCAAGGCTCATAAACCATCTCAATAAAGCTTCTTTCAAAGTAATAGGAAATAGATTGAGTTTGTGGGCATCAATGGTATAGTCATAGCTTCTATAGAGTATATCAAACTCAAACAAGAAGGTATCAAGATCTTCTATGACAAGCCCATAAAATTTAGGAAATATTGAAGGAAGGAAATTTTTGAGGTTATTTACTTCATTCTATTCAACAATGGGAAAAGGGAAAGCTAGTTGGTTCTGCCTCTTAGGCCTATCTCCATTTTCATTAGCCATGCCTACTTGATGAAATTCCAGAATAAAGGGTTTTTCATCAAGATTTTGATCTTCAAGGGAAAATTTAGAACTAGTCAAGTCAAGGAATATCTCAGCAAAGGGTCATGGTTCTTCTTCGTCTCTGGGCAGATTTGGAAGCTCTACTAGCTGAAATGGCTCAAGATTATTAGGAAGGAATCTCCCATAGGCATCTCTTCTTCTTCTATGCATGTGGTATCAACTCAATATCAACCAACTCACACAAAGAATGGGTGGAGAAAAATAGTGGATCATAACTTCTATCACTAGGAGAAAATTCTAGAAATACTATAGCAAAAAAACTATCAATGACTCCAAAGGACTTCCTAGTTTGACACCATCACCAAAAATGGCACCAAAAATGTCGGCCCACAATAATGATTTCAATAAATAAGCTCTTACAACCATAATTCAAAGATTGGAAATCTAAACTGAATATCCATCTTAACCATCATGAAAGTACATTTAAATTGTCAACCCAGGGACATGAACTTGAAATGGGTTAGCACAATATGTACACTAGGAATTCTAGAGTAGTCATCTTCATTCTATAACTAAGAAAGGATTAATACTGAAAGTAAAGTGCAGGAAAGGAAACAAATCAAATGTTGAACATCACTCAATAAAATCTAAATTGATTATGCATAATAGGAAGGAAAAGATAAGCATCCAACAAAAAACTACTCTGCCCACCTTGGCTGTAGGAATAGTCATAGAACAAAGTTCTAGTAGATGCAGGAATTGTCAATGCCAGAATCTTAACTAAGTACTGAATAGAAACTAACACTAATCTAACTAGACTAAAGGAATGGATTACTCACCAAGTAGGCCCCCTTGGATGAGTATCCTCTAAACTAATATGAAAATTGGATACTCTTGACTCATAATCTCATTTCATTCATCAAAAAATGTAATTACAGAAATATGGTTGATAATCAACTTGTACAAGAACATGGTGATCAACTCACTAAATCACTATTTATAGTTCAAGGAAGGAGTATTTGAGCCTTATTTATCAACTAAAGAGGGCCATCAACTCCCACTAACTGAGAGGATGCCATTTAGGGAAAATGAGAAGAAAGTGGAAAGAGCGGTTACGCATGCAAGGGAATCTATTCAGACATGCATGCCCAAATGTGGAATCAACCACTATAGTAATTCTCCTGATTCTCAATGCAATTAAAGATCAGTAGAAGGCGGTTACATGCGACTGACATGAGAATCTTCTGTCGTCGTCTTCAGTTGACCTTCGCGTGACTCCTCAACTTGATAGATTGGAGGTTGCTTTTCTCAACTTAGTATTTCAATCATGTCTACAAAGTAATGTTAGTACACATAATAATTGCATAATCATAACCACCTTAAAGAACATTCATCAATCACATGTAAAATAAATATAGATGGTCCACATAATAGGTAAATGTCATTAAAACTAGCATAAATAAAATTAGTCCAAATATCTTATGACTGAGAGAAACTATATGAAAGTGCCAGGATAGAATATCAAAGTCTATGGTAATTTTAGCAAATAAAAGAGATTCTACCCCCCTAACTAGGCCAAAATCAAGACTCATCAAGGAATTTTCTAGGCTATATACAAAAAGACTAATGAGTTTCAGTCTTAAAAGCACAAGAAGGAGGAAATCTTTAGTCATGAGAAGAAGCAGCAACAACAATAGCATCTGGAGAAATATCATCCTTGGTAGTAGCAACTGGGCCAATGATACTATCTAGGGAAGCAATGAAAGGTGGTGGAGGGAACACCAGGTTCCTGAAATTGGTGGACTGGTCAATATCGTAGAATGACACCACATTGTAGATTCAGAAGAGAAAGTGATAGGCATGGATGACCTTTTGGAAATGTACCTCCTGTGATTGAAGGTGGTAACCACTCAAAATTAACAACCATGGGATGACTGCATATTCTTCAATAAAATTACGGAGATCATTCGCAGTCGGGATTCCTCCACCAAATGCAACATTTTCCACTACCTCCCCAAGGCCATTCAGATAGTTCTTTGGAAAGATTTCCTTCACCAAACAGATGATAAGTGGCTTGGGAAATTGGATGTCAAGAATTGATGCCACAAAGTGGGAGCACACATCAATATTCATTTAGTACTTGTCCTCATATTCGAGCCAGTCGCGTCCTATAACCCATTTTATGACTATGATTGTGAAAGAATGCTATTCTTTGTCATCGTCTTCAAGCGTCTAGTTGAAATATTGCCCAAAAAGGTTGTTTGAGATTTGTGGGAGGTCAACCTAATTGGGGTATTCATAATGTCAAAAACTATATGATTGTTAGGCAACAACCATATGCAAGATGCCTAAAGTGGAATTCTATGCTAATACTATGTAGATTGCAAATACCAAATGCTAAGCCAATCACCTAGAGCTAATTCTGTTTAAAAATTGCTAAGTTTAATTTCCCTGCTACCTAAGCACCTATTTATATTAGCAGTGAGGATAAGCATGGTAATCAACATATGATAAGCAAGAGGTTAACCAGGTACCACCTCAAACACTGCACTAAGGCTCACTTGATACTCTCACCGAGTTGCGGCTATAGGTACGAGTTGTTGCGTAGAAAATTAAGGCAAGCTAATTAATTAGCACAAGTCGGTGGCAATATATGGTGGTAGTCTATTCAGCCAAATGCTGAGGTGTCATCCTACAAGTGTTCTTTAAAATCCAAGAAAATATGCATATCTATTTGATGCTTATCACATACTTTGGCATAATCATTCTATTTGAGGTATTAATTACCACGAAATACGACACTTAGTCTACCTTCAAATCACCAGCACAATTTTCAAGGAAAATTGAGCCATGGGTAGAAGGTACCTGGGGTCATTATGAATCCTTGTCATTTCAAATGGCAAGTAGTTTTCTTTGCACAAACCAAAAGGCTAGCAGTACATGCCAAATTTAATGCAGAAAAAATAACCATCATCTACCACTCGAAGGAGGACAAAAAAAGCTAAGTATTGCATGCGGTTGTTTTAACAAAGAAAAGAAGGATTTTTGAAAACATAGTTGGTGTCAAGAGTTTTCAAAGTGTAGAATAACTAAGAGATGCATAGAAAATTTCAGAAGTTTGAGGAAAAATGGAATCCACTATCCTTGAAGTAGCTTAGAATCCACAGATGAACGAGCTAGGTGAAACATCTCAAAGTTTGGCCAATGAGATGCTCGCAGTGCCCATGGTCAATATTTTTCAGGAGGATGAGCCCTACGCTATGTCTGGAATCCCAGATAAGCTAGAATGGTTTCACACATGGAAAACCAAGAAGGGGACTCTCAGGGATGCAAGTTTGGTAAAGGAAGAGTGAGATAACATTTATGACCCCATCCTCAAAACTAACCCTAAGGACCTGAGGGAAGCTTCTTTTGCCATAATGAAGAAAGCCTTCAACCATCGACTATCATACAAGTAATGAATCTACAGGCTCCCACAATATATGGTCCCTTGTGTGCATGACTACCCATAAATAACTCACAAAAGTATTCGATGTTTCAATCCAGTGACTGGTGCCATTGAGGGAAGAAGGTTGAGAGTAGTGATAACTGCGCAGGCCCTTAGGGACATGTGCATTTCTGAGAATAGCACCAGAACACTGCCAATGGATCTATTCAACCAGAAAAAGGGTTTAAAATTATGGAAGGGTAGAAGGAATGCCCTTAAATTTTATAATATGAAGACCGGAAGGCCCTAGGAGTGCTAATAGATGTTAAAAAATCTGATTTGTCGTGTTGAATTCTTCCTCCCAGACTTGCAAGATGCCTTCTCCATGATGGATTTTGTGTTCAACTTGGATGATGACATGATTGTGTCCAAATATCATTTGGGCTTGGGTTTTTAGCTAAGGAGGCAGAAAGACCCTTTCTGGTATGATTTCATAGAAATGATTGTCAAAGATATGTAGAAGTAGATTGTTGAGTTTGAAACTATTTTTAAGTTCATATATCCTTCTATTCTTCCCTATATGTTTCTACATCAGAATCCTGATCTCTTCAGGGAGAAAATAGAGTTGAAAATATTTGATGAGAGGAAGCATTGGAATCCAGTTTCGATATGGACTCACATCCTCTCTTCCACCTATGATTATTATGCATTTTTCAAAAAAATTCTTGATTCCGATTTGCACGATCTGGGTGGGGATAATGACCACTATCACCTATCGGGCGATCAAATTGGCTAGATGCAATTCCTATTCCGCAAGTGTGACTGGTTCCTCAGGGAGGAATTTAAATGCATTTGAGTGCATGGCTTTTTTGAAGAGCCAATCTGACTCCCTACATCCATCATCGATCAATTTTTGGCCCTTGAAGTGTTCTGACAATTGTCTATTATGGACTGGACCTTTTGCTATGATCCAAAGAAGAATAAGAGGGGGATTTTTGAATGCTTTATGAGCTACAAAATAGTGGTCATGGTAAAAAATAAATCAATGGAGCTACTAGAGGAAAAGTTGGAGCACCTTGGGCTATTTTTCATTTGTGATAAGTGGGACTAAAACCCCAGGGATGATTTGGGTGACACATTTATTAAGGTAAAACATAACCCTCGACCTTACTGGGAAGCACACTAAAATCCTCTGGATGACATTAGTAGATTCTAGGTGGACTTAATGCTCATGCCAAAGGATAATTAGAGGTCATCATGGCTTAGGTTCTATCTCCCTAAGGGGAAGGTAGACAAAAATATCCAAATAGGTGCTACTCTCCCCAATAGTCTGATAAGGGAACATGGCTAGAAGACAGAAAAGATCAATGATTTCTAGATTTATCACCAGGAGATCAAGAACCCTATCACCCCATTCCAACACCCATCAATTTTTGAAACTGATGATCAATTTGATACTCTTTGGAAAAAAGAGCATACAGACTCCGATGCGAGTGATGAAGAGGAGGCCAACCTTGAAGATGTCGCACCATGCTCTGATAAGGGGAAGCAAAAATAGGAAACAATGATGTAGTTTAGCACAACAGTTAGGAGTGTCTAGAGGAATATTTCATGATCAAGGTCCTTGCAATCTTGACCCTGGGCCAAAGGAAAGACTAGAGGAACATAGTAGTCAAAAAAATCAGTAGATATGGGGAACCCTCCACCAAGCAAAATATTTATCACTAATATTGCTTCAAGAGGTGGTTCGCAGGAGGCTGTGATAGGCCAAGGGTCAGAGATGGAATCCATCGCTCAGGTATCTTTCTCTCCTTCTCTTCTCAGCTCACAGTCTCTTGTTTCTTCCACAATCCCTATGGCACCCATCGCTCCAAGTGGGGGCTTATCTTTCTCTGTCCTTGCTACAATGGTTGCGAGAGGTTTCTCACAGTTTTCTCATATCAGATAGATGGATTTCACTTCCCCTCGAGCTGCCCCATTTTTAGTAAGAGCCCCGACTGCCTCCTCATCTACCTCCCCATTTGTATCCATGGATACCACCCCTTTGGTGTCTGAAGCCGCCATCCTTATTGCCTCCTCTAAGTCAATTCTGACTCAACCTTTGTAGCAGTCAAAGCCCGTCACATCTCCATTTCCACCATCATTCCCTATGAGGCCTCCCACAACTTCATCACATGGGATTTGGAATATTCCTCTCTTCTCTCCGCTCATGGTTTCCCTTCCAAAGAAGAAAATGTCTGAGGTCACCTACCTCTCATTCCCTTTCATTGTCTCTCCTTGTGTACCCTTTACAGGCAAACACATCAAATCGCCAACTCAATTCTTATCACAGAGTGATGCAATGAAGCAAGCTCAAGCTCTCTAAATCCAAAATCAAAGGGAAAAGGATTCCAGGAAGCCAACGAAGCCCAAAATCTAGACAATTTATAACGAGGCTCAACAATCATTGCATTTCACAACCATGCATCCCAATGTTACCAAACTATAGGGAGAAATGAAACCCAATGACTAAGACACCCATGCCATTGGACTGGACTTGTGTGTTGCCCAACCATAGGATAAAGTTGAGCTAATGGAGGAGACACAATGGGTGGTGACCACTGACTTTCTTAAGTCGGGTTGCAAGTTGAAGAAGGTAGAAGATGAGCTCAAGGCCGTTAAAGGAAGGATAAAAGTCTTGTTGGCCAAAGAAAAAGCACGGGAAGCAAAAAAAGTGTGCCTCACAGAGAATGTGTAGGCAGAGTAGGATAGCTTGCAAAGGGAGCTCGAGAGGTTCCAATCCCAGGAGTCAGGCCAATTGGCTAAGCTAAAACAAAGGAACCAATAATTATTGAATAGGTTGGACCAATTGGAAAGAGAAGTTCAACAAAAGAATGCAGAATTACAACAACTCCATGCTAAGTTGGAGTAAGTGGTACAAGAAAAAGAGACAAATCAAGTGATTGAGCACGCTCAATTTCAAGAAGAACTCTAGAAGATCAGGCTTTCCCTAAAGGAAGAGTTTTCAACCCAAAGCCAAACTGAAGAAAGGTGGCTGGCCATAGAGAGAGACCTACATGAGAAACTCTCCTTTGTTGTAGAATAAATTGTAGGGCTAATTCTGGAGATTGGAACAAGGGATGCAAAGATTAATCTCTTGAAGAAGATCGTTCAAACTCCTGCTTCATAGTCAGATCTTTGATTAATAGCACAACAACTGTATGCTTCCTACTGGGAGAGAGTCAAGAATTTATGTCTCACTCTCCAACCCACACTTCAGTTCACGGAGGAGGTGACAGATTTATGTAGGGAGGTTCATGGCACAATGGAATAGTTCCCACAATTCATAGGGGAAAAGGTTCCCAAAGTAGAAAAGCTGCTAGGTAAGCTATACACCATGCCAAGTGAGGATCTGGTATCAACGAAGGTTGAAAATCGAAGGTCAGCCACTAGGATCATGAAAGAGTTCATCCACTTCCATGAGGCCATCCTTCATGCTCAATGATGCTCAATCACATTGGGAAAAACTATGGATAGCGTACGAGCAAGGTTTTCCCAACTAACCTAGATGGGCTTGCCCTCTCCTTTTCTTTTTGATGAATCGGTGGCTACCATAGAGAAAATTGTAGCCAAAATTTAAGAGAGGAAGCAAGATTTATCTATTTTCCAGAGCTTCAGCCAACCTCCTACCACCGAGGAAATCAAAGGTGTAACTCATTAGATTGCACGACTACTTTTCTAGCTCAAGGATGCGTGTGGAATATCTGTGATGCTGAATTTTAAGGAAGTGATTGAATTGCATGAAAATTTGCGTGCCATATCAATGCCTTCCAAGGCCGACTGACTGCCCTTCCAGATCACCCTTTCCAAAAAAATTCTCCAATGCTCAATGAATAAGGCCATGGTCACAAAACCAAACATTTTTTGATTCGTCATTCTGCAGGTGAAACATCCTTGATAGTCACCAAAAGCTGTGGATATTTAATATATCCCATGCTCCCTTTGGGTTGTTTTTCATGTTTTTCTCAAATTTCGACCACGCTCGATGATTTTAATGGCCTCCATGCCAACTTTTCGGTGGTCTCAACTAACTACCTCTGCATGTCACCCAATTTATCACCGAAGGGGAGCTTCCCTTCCCTTCTATTCTGAGCCCCATTCTACCCCCACATGTCAATAAATCAGGCATGATAGGCCTGATTTCATGGCACTCTCTATCGGGCCCCAACCACATGTCACTTAGCTTCCACCCATGCAAAATTTGGTGGGTTGCTCAAGCGGTGCCGATAGTAAGACTATTGCCACATGTATTCTTATCACAAGCTCTCATCAAAGGATAGGGAGAATTAACCATGGGCCGCGAAATACCACCACATGTCCTTTCAACGCATCTTCATTAGAAGGAGTGGTTTGAATGCCAAGTTTCCATATACTGTTACGTGTTCTAACTGCCTTAGTTGGGAGGCAACACTTGTTTGTATAGGGTAATCTAGGACCACTACCATCATTTGTAGAGAATGCATTTGGATCACGAATGACTGGGTTCATGCTCAGGGATCTTTTCTATTACAATGACTGTGGTGAATCATTACTATGAGCATCATCATTCATGATGGGGAATATTTTTTGTTACAGTCTTTCAAGCGATGGAAGCCCCTGGCTATTTATACTACTTCTTCTTTCAGAGAAGGAGTTCGAAATATCGATAGAAGAATTAGGAAGGCACTAGGCCTTTTGTTTTGTAAGAGAATTGTAAAGACTCACAAATTGTGCCATTGTAATTTGTCTTTTTTGTTTCTTAACTATTGGATAAAATTATACTATGTTGTTATTGAATAGTTTGTTTGCAACTTCAATGATTTGAATAGAACACTGATTTAGAACCATGTCTTTGACTCTTTCTGTTTAGTAAATCTCTATGCAAATTATTTTATGTCATGAAATGAATTATCCAGGTCTTTCTCTTTGATGTTTGTTATTTTGGGACATAGCAGATTGCTGAACATGCCCTTAGACTACACAAGATAGGTCTATCGTGCCTTACATCTAAATCTCGACACATCTCCCTAGTTAGATATTTTATCTTTGTATCTACTTGCTTTTCCCATTCAAAACCCCAGTTATAGAAGAAGCCGAATTCTTTAAAATCCAGAGGTTACTCAGTTTAGTGCAATAGGTCCCCCCTTTAACTAATTTTCCCACAAAGGGTTTTTACCTTGCCAATTTTTGGCATCAATAGTATGAATATTACAAATAAAGTTAATGGTATTAAGAGGAAAATAAGTTTTTAAAATAAAAATGAAATATCACATATATATATGTTTAGTCCTACACTAAAGATAAGAAGTTGAATACATGTGGGAATACTCATTCTATTTTTATGGATAGTAAATGAGTGGACCTCTGAATGAATCTATACATGTCCACTGCTTATGCATTTTTATATTTTTTGTGATAAGGAAAAAGAAAATTAAATTAAGCTAATGATATAGGAAAGAAGAAATATTTATTAAATTAAATTTTTTAATCAAATAGATACCTAAACACCTTGATCTTTGAAATTTTGTTGAGCTATAAAATATTTTTTTTTTCACACCTATTTTTTATAACTTTTTGACATCGTATTGCACTAAGAATTTTTTTATCACATTAATTATAAATAAATTATTTTTGAAAAGGATGCTTATTTTTCACTTATGGTGCAACATTATGTTAAGTCCAATTTTTTTATCACATCAAATAAGAAACTTAAATTCTTCAATGAGATGTTTATCCACCATATAATTTTATAATGGTGAAATTTTCTTTTCCTTTATGTTTTGGGTTCACTTTAAAGAGTGTCATAATTTTAATAACTAGCTTACACATGACATATAATTGTATAAAATTGAATCATCAAATCTATATATATACCATCCTTCATAATTGATCCTTATATTTACATTCTTGATCCCTAGATTATTTTTCATCATCTTGAATCAAATCTATTTAATTATAGTTGAATTGAGTTAACTATGTTGTCATTTATTTGAACCATATACTTTTAAAATTTAAACATCCAAATTATTAGTTATTGACCACTTTAGTAGCCATTGTGAGCTACCTTAGCCCAAGCTTTGTTGATATGTGTGCATACTTATTTTATTTAAGGATATTCACATACTCATTTAGAAATCACCTATAACTCATGGAGCACTTATATAGTTTTATATATAAGGAGAATAAAATAAATTTAATATATAATTAAAGCATCACTTTAGAGAAGTTCACATTAGGCATGTGTTACATTTTTTCCTATTATCCATGATTTTTCTTTCTAAAATCCCTTAAATTAGTCCAATATGGGTGTGACTAAGGAATACATGATTGCAAATATTTAGTAGATTGCCTAGAATATTTTATAAATACTACCCATCATTACAAACATCTAAACATAAAAATATATAAGGAAAAATGAACTTAGTATGCATCTTATATTTGGGTATGTGCAGGATCATGATGGGCCAAAAAGTGACGATATGTAAGTGATATGATGGCCGATGTGGCTGACAACGTTTTTTTTACCCAAAATTGATAAAATGAAAAAGGTTTTTAAAAGAGATTCCCAACTTTCCACCAATATAAATTATTCTTTACTTTGAATTTAATAAATAATTATTATTCATTTTCTATTTGAATTACGACTAAAGTCCTGATTGATAGGCTAATTGAAAAACATCTATAGCTTTCAAATGATATTGTATTTTTTGAATTTGAAACATGCATCAAATTCTATGTTTTTCATACTATAAGATTAAAAGAAAATAATTGAATTTCATGAAGTTTTGACCAAGTTAAGGTGGTTAGACATACAAGTTTTTATATTTTTTAAAATTTGTAATAAAAAAATCATAATTAATTATTTACTTGAAAAAAAATTACAAAAAAATATGCATCACATTCGGACATGAGTCCTCTACTTATATCTAAAGTATTATAAAAAAATATTATCATTTTATTGTGGTTAGGGTGGTCAGACAAACACCTACTTCTTATTTTTTCCGTGAAATTTAAGTACTACTGCATTGAAATTTCAAATTTTCACCAAATAGAGTTTTTAAAAAATAAATAAACCTAGTAGTTTAGAAACTACATTCAATTTTCTACAAATTCTATTCTTATATATTTTTGAAATAATATAGATAGTTTATTCAAATTTTTACGCCAAATTGCCTAACTCTGATTTTTTAAATTTTCATTGCCACTTAAGGGCCTATTTTTTCCATGATGATCCTGCATATACCTATTTATCATATAATTTTCTCAATCCACATGCTTGATAAAAGTTCACACAATTATGCCAATAAAGTGGAATTGGGGAATAGATAATTTACACATTAAATATTTGAGGAAATTAAAGTAGATTTTAGACTTAAGTATATTTCTACAACATAATGACATGTAAAGTAATGCATATAAGAGTATTAATGAAGAATAGTAGACCAAAAAGAAGAAATGACAATATAAATGTAGAATTTTTTTTGAGTAAAATATTCCATACTCCAAATCATCACACTAATGTTTAATATATATCAATTTTTTTTATAATACAATTATTGACTTAGATCCTTAACATGGGATCTACATGTATTTCTCTTCTTGAGAAAATTTGATAGAATAATCATACAATAAAAAATTCTCATACATATCTACCAAAACACCCAAATAATTAGGTCAAGAACACATTATAAACCATGAATGGTTTAGGTAAACCATTAAGGATATCATAGGAGGTATGAAAATTAAAAAAATATGCCAAAACCTAATTCCCTCCTTGGTAAAATATCCTCCTAGTTATTTTTAATATATTCCTTCTAGATTGTCATATGTCAAATTTGACCACCTATAATTGGACACCCCATATTGTCTCCATTCAAAAATCTAAAGAAATTAAATTACAAGTATCCAAACCTATAATAGTGATGGTTAAGATTCTTGTAACCTCCTACTTAGATTCTCTTAGATACGTAATATAACTTATCATATGTAAGTCCCATCATGATGATCTTACACATACCAAAAGATGCTGAAACATGGTCAAACCATGCCACTTTAAAATGGAACACCAATCTCCTCTTGTGAGGAAAGATAACTCACTAAAGATGAAATCTAGTCATCCACCAAATGGGACACCAAATCTCCCAAAAGAAGAAAAAATCACGAGAAGAGGAAATTTAAGTGGATACAAGAATGCATTAAAATGAACATTAGAAATGAAAGGTTGATATATATATTCCCAAAAAAATAAAGGAGAGAAAATTGAATCAATCAAAATTATACCAAAATTCAAATATGTGATTGTTAAAAATTACATATAAATTTAGGTCTATACTCATAGGAATTATGTCTTCACTTGTGTTAGTGAAATTAAATGAAAAATAATTAGAATACATAATAATATATTTTACAATTGAGTTATACCTAAAAATTCATAGTATTACTAATTTTCTTATGACATTTGACCCAACATATTTTCACCATTACTTATTGAGCTAAGTATCTCTTTCACTCTATTTATTTCATTTTTTATTATTAATTTTAATATAAGTCCCAATTTTTTTATTTAGTTTACTTAAAGTGTTATTGAATATGTTTATTTGATTAGCCTAGATAAAATAATGCAAAGGTATTTGAAAGAACTAGTGTGTGCAAGGAAAAGTGCTTCAACCAAATAAACAAAATTACAATAAAATAAACTAAAGTCAGAATGATCATGCAACTATTGAGTTAGGAAAAAGATAACTCAAACCTCCATGGAATTTGATGAAATTCATGTATATTAAAGCCCTTGTCATGCATATTTTTCCTAACATAGTTGAATTTTATGTATATTCACTAAATTTTGGCAACATAATGGAACTAGTTTGATCAAGGTTGCATGATTATAAAAAATGGTTAAGTGTTGTAAATATGAGGAGAGGAGAGATAGTATGGAGGGCTTAGATTTTATCTTAGAAGATCAAGGCCTCACAATGGATGAGACAAATCACCTCATGGGATGTTGCCAAATGGAACTATAAGATGGGATGCGAGGGAGATGATCTATAAAGCCTACAAATTGTGAGAAGTGTCATAATGAGAGAGCTTGAGAGGAGGATGGTACCTTATATGGTAGCATAGGGGAATTGGGAAGATCTTAGTCATAAAGGCCTTCCGTGTCCTACATTCCCAATGTATAATAAGGAAGAGAATATAAGAATTTGAAATTGAGCTCACCTTATGTTGGTACTAAGTGATTTCTATTATATATTATGAATATTAACCTGAGACTTAATTGACTATGTATAGGCTTCTAATTCAATCAATTATGATCTTATTATTCTACGCTAAGAACCTATCTTCCAATTATAGTGCTAAGCATGGGTCAAGGAGCAGTACTATTATGCTCAAGATTAACAGGTGTCTATGGGTAGTACTATGCTCAAGATGGATAGTAGTCAAGAAGCAATACTATTATTCTTGAGATTGACAACTGTCTAGGGGAAATACTATGCTCAAGATGGACTATAGTCAAGGAGTAGTACTATTATGCTTGAGATTGCTAGGTGTCTAGGGGTACTACTATGATCTATATGGAAAATTGTCAAAGAGTAGTACTCTTATACTCAAGATTGATAGGTGTCTAGGGGCAGTACTATGATCAATATGTACATTAGTTTAGGAGTATTACTATTATGCCCAATATTGACAAGTGTCTAGGGAAAATAATATGGTCGAGATGGACAATAGTTGACAAGAAATACTATTATGCTCGAAATTGACATGTGTCTAGGGGAATTACTATGCTTGAGATTAATATTAGTCAAGGATAATTCTATGCTAGTGATGGCCACCCATGGTTGCTTGGTCACCTAATGAACTACAAGGAAGAGAGTTTCTAATGAAGAATAGGTAGGTAACAGTTGGACCAACTTGATAGTATAGTTTTGACATATCTTAATGTGGAAATGGTATACGTGACCCTATTGAGTTGATGATGGACACTTGGTGTAGTATGAGATGAACCAAATACTCTTCCTAGTTGTTTGATGGTGCAAAAAACTATAGAAAAGGATGTGACCCATGGTGTAGTGCACAATGCATAGAGAAAGAAGAAGAGATGCTCATGGGATATTCCTTCCTAACAATCCCGATCTATTCTAGATAGTTGAGTATCCGAACCTACCCAAAGATGAAGAAGAAGAAGAGCCACACCTTTTTGCTGATACATTTCTAGATCTGACTAGTTTTGAAGCTTACTCTGAAGATCAAAATCAGATTGAGAACCCTATTTATTTGGAATTTCATCAAGTAGGCATGGGTGACGCAAATGGAAACAAAACTAATAGAGCTAACCAACCAAATTTTCCTTTCCCAATTTCTCATTAGAATGAAGTAAAAAACCTCGAAAATACCCCTCCTCCAGTTCTTCGTAAGTTCTATGGACTTGTCAAAGAAGAGCCTGATACATTCTTGTTTGAATTTGATATACTCTGCAAAAGTTATGACTATACCATTGATACCCATAGGCTTAAGCTATTCCCTGCCACCTTGAAGGAAGCTGCGTTAATATGGTTCATGAGCCTAGGCAGAGATATTGTGGAGAATTGGGAGGACATGAAGAAAAAGTTTCTTGAGAAATACAAAGAGTATTGCAGGGGCAGTGACATGAGGGGAGATGAAATTTTTTAGGATGCAACAAAAGGAAGATGAGAACCTGAAGGATTACATTTCAAGCTTTTTGTTTTGCCTACAAAAATCTCCACACCATACACTCAATGAAGAATCACAAAATCTTCTTTTCTTGAGAGGAATTAATGACAACTGCATTGATGTCTTGGACCTAATGGGAGGAGGAGATATCACCCAAGTTCCTTGGGAGGATATCAAGAAGATGTATCAGAATTATTCTAGGGAAGCCTCAAAGAAAGGGAGAGCTTACCAATCCTCTATGGGTAAGTCATCCACCAGTGGAGTTTCAAGGATGGAGATTACTCACTTATTGACAAATTTCAAGCAAGACATCATAAACAATCTGCTACTTAGCTCGACTCACTTCAAGGCAAGAAGAAACAAGAGGAGGTAGAGGCAATGCTGGTAGAATATTGCCCTCATTATAGATAAAAGAAGAAGGACTGCAGATGCAAGATGATAGCTATTATTGACAACAAGCAGATGACACCCAAGTTCAAGCCAATCCAGGGTGAAGATGATCAAGTATACTATGTTGCATAAAGGAGGCAATGGGATCCAAGATAGGGTATGCCACCAGATCCACTATCTTTTGTTGGGCCATATTTCAATTCTTATTCATCTAGTAATCAATGGAAACCCCCATATCCATCCAATTATGGAGGATATCCACCATAGCCTTAGAGAAACCCTCCAAATTCTTGGCCCAATCACCAAAAAAATCCACCCCAGTGGGAGAAACCTCAAGGAAACTGACAGTAGTTTCAAGGAAATTTGAAACCACCTCCAAGAAACTAGCAGAAAATATCTCAATGGAGGGGAGGACAACAATGGCCAAGCCAGACAACCAATTACATGCAGCCTCCTTCTCAGCCACAACAACTTGTTATAATGCTTTGTCATGCTAATCCAAGTTCAAATGTGCCTAAACCTACTTAGCTACTAGTCCAACCCGCACCTAACCCAAATAATAAACAACAATAACAACCAGTATACTCTACCGATCCTTATCAATTCCCTGCATATGCTGAGTGTAAGTGACATTCGTTTGTGTTCAGGAACCACTTTGCCAACTCCTTCCACACCTATTATCACTGAGCTTCCTATGGAAGAAGAGGAGCCTTTGAATGTCCCTATTCAGCCAAGTGCACCTAAAAATCCTGAACTAGACCCAACCAAGTAGACTGATCCTGAACCACCATTTCCCTAGAGGTTGGAAATTGTGAAACAAAAGGAAGAAAAGGAGGACACAAATTTTGACTTTCTAGATCAGTTGAAGCATATATGTGTCCAAATACCTCTATTTCAAGCCATAA
>CM021104.1:102362576-102407065 GCA_007115665.2 Sequoiadendron giganteum
TGATCCTCCATCAAAAGGTAAATCCTATATTTTAGTATGCACTGATTATGTAACTAAATGGGTAGAAGTTAAGGTCATAAAGAATGCAAGAGATAATAAGGTTGTAAAATTTATGTATGAGGAAATTTTCACACAGTATGGGGCTCCAAGAGAGATAGTGATTGATCAAGGGACTCAATTCACTTCAACTCTTGTTACAACACTGGTCAATGAGTACAACATTAGGCACATGAAGTTTACTCCGTATCACCCCCAGGCCAATGGCCAAGTTGAAGTGACTAATAGAGAAATTGAAGCCATTCTAACCAAAATAGTAGCTATGCATAAAAAGGATTGGGCAAACAGGCTACCAGAAGCTGTTTGGGCTTACAGAACCACCTAGAAAACAATTATAGGATTTACTCCATTTGAGTTTTTGTATGGAAAGTCAGCCATGATGCCCATTGAATTTGAGCATAAGACTCTCAGAACTACAATAGAATTGGGGATGGATATTTTTGAAGCACAAAGAGATAGAATCATGTAGCTGAATGCTTTGGATGAGATGAGGAAGGTAGCCTTGCATCACATAGAGGTAGTGCAAATCAACGAATAAGATGGCATGATAAATTCATCAAGGATAAGAAATTTCAGCCCGAAGATTGGAAATTGCTCTATGACTCAAGATATCGGGATAATGCAAGAAAATTGCAGACAAGGTGGCCGAAGTATTTTCCAATGGAGCTTTTCAACTTAATACCATTAACCCTGCTAGGTTTAACCTGCTGGTGAATGGTCATCGCTTGAGATTATATCAAAAGCCAACTTCTAAGGAAGAGTTCCTGCAGCAATTCACTCAATGTGTAGCACTCAAACTTCCTACAACCGAAGGAAGTGGACCTAGTGTGCCTTCTTCCAGCTAATTAAGGTATGTCACTTCTCATAATAAATATTCCCACTTTATGGGGGTCCAATTCTTGACCCATCCGCCCATTCATTCCACATTTCTCTCTCTTCCACATCACCACCATCGTTTCACTTCACCTCATTTCACTCCACCTCATTGCGCTCCACTTTCATTAATTGCTCAACTGATTTCTTGGAAATGACCGGTACTTTCTCCATGATCTTTGCAATAAATATTCCATGAATTCAGGTACATGTGCATTAATTTTATATCTTAATTTTCTTCTAGTGCATTTATTTAATTGTTGTAAATTAATATGAACATTCACCATAACATGTCATTATTTCATTCCCCTATCAAATTGTCCTTTTAGCTCACATGTGAGGACACATGTGCAAATTTAGGTTGGGAGGAACATGTCAATGCCATGTTCGCATGTCTGTCTTTACTAATTCACGTTAGCAAGATTTAAGTCACTGAGCCAATTTGAATTATGAGATGATGACTCATATGTGCGAAATGAAAATTTTCCACTCCCATTTTCCTTAATCATAGCTTGCATTTATTACTCCTTTATTGCTTTAATTGTTCCTGTCATAATCCTAAGCCAAAAGGTCAAATTCAAATGACATCAGCATTGCAATTTAGCAGAGTTGTAGGAAGAAGAAGTTTGGTTTCCAAACAAGAATTAAAGGAAGAAAATATTTCTAGAGTAACTATTTGATTATAGACAATGGGATGTGGGTTGATTCAAAATGAACCCATGGTTCACGATGTGTTACTACAAGATGCAACTTGCCCGACTGAATTTAGAAACTATGGATGAATAGACTATTTCTTAAAGCTGGATGGTTTCGACGAAGGTGTTGCATTATAATTCGCCCAAACATTGTCTGAAGGAAGGGCCACAGTAAAAGGGTTGGAAGTCACAACTACAAAGGAAAGAATTGCAGAAGTTATAGGGTCACCTGTCGATGGCAAAAATTACCCTGTTGCCAAGGACGCTAGGTCGGCTAGGGCTGAATTTACAAAACCTAATGACCCTCCGTTGAGAATAAACACATAAGGATAAAAGAGGACTTCTCTGCTCAAGCTTTGGAAGCATGTTGTAGTTTATGTTTTCAAGTATATCACTTGCAAAGGTTGCTAGTAAAATTTACATTTCGTGCATTTTAAGCTCCTGAACCACATGAGGTATAGAAGGAGAATGAATGTGCCCAACGTGCTGTACCACCTTCTTTCAATCATGGAAATAGAAACCCAAAAAGGTAGGGACAATTCCATTTCCCACGATTGTCTAATCAAATTATTAGTTGAAAAGTCTCTGCATGATGTGTTCAATATTTCTTGGGAAGAATTTTTGATAATTGATCAAATTAGACAAGAGAATTTGCAACCTAGGGTTTTTCCACAACCTCGTAGGGTTGGGAGGAGAAGGAGAAATGTTGGGGCCAATTTTGGTACCTCAACTTCTGATGCAATCCCTAGAGGAAACCCTCCTATAGCCACACAAACTATTGAGATTAGTTCTTTTGAGGAAGAGCATTCTGATAAAGAGAGTTCCTCTTCTAATTATGATGATGATGTCCCTCTTGGCACATTAATGAAAACTAGGGCACATAAGAAGAAGGAAAAACTAAAGGAAGGAAAAGATAAAAAGAAAATTGTAGAAAAAGAAGTGCCAAGGTCTAGGAAATAGAAGGCTAACACTGTTCTTCCCACAACAAAGGAAAGAAAAAGAAACCTTCCCATAAAATCAAAGTCAGCTAGGCTAGCCATTAGGGTATCTCTTGAGGGAAGCCCTAAACCTAGAAAGTTGTCACAGGAGGATATAGAAGCTCCAATGGAGCATGTAAATGCTGAAGAAAAGAATGTGTTTGAAGAAGCAACAAATTTAACATTGGTTGATCTTGTGGATATTGCAAGGCAAGTTGAAAACTAGGCATGCGAGGAAGATTAGGAAATTTTGCACCAAAATTTCTTGCAACATGAGCAAGAATAGGAACAAGAGGCCTTGCAGATTGAAATGAGAGAACAGGGACTGGAGCCCCTGCAACCAGAATTGGGTGAGCAAGCAAAAGCCCTGTAGATGGTACTCTACCAAGAGCAAGCACAAGTGCTAGGTAAAATGATGGTAGGAGTACATAGGCCCTCTAATTTTTCAATGAGCATAGTATTCCTGAACTTGTGAAAGGAAATACAAAGAGAAGAAAAATGAAAAGCAGAAAAATGCATGATGAAGAAGGAAATTGAACAAAAAAATGAGGAGATTGAAGATAAGAATGTAGAAATTGTTGTTTTGAAGAAGGTGGATGACATGAAAACTTTACTGCCACAGATATTAGAATGCACAACTCCTCCAAGGGTATATGCCCTATATTTAAAAGATAAGAATCTTTCTTTCAAGTTTTCAAAGATTGTTTCAGGTTTGAACCCCTCAATTGAAACCCCTATCGAATTTTTTAGTGCTTTTTAGATTGCTCTGCCTGAGATGAAAAATATGTTGTGCAAATTTTATTTACATAATTATGTTGTGACCAAAGACAATGAGTGGAATCCATTGTTATATGTTGGGGATGTCCAATTAAGGGCATCCATGTCCTAAACACAAAATGAAGTAAGTTGGGGAAAGTAGTACAAGACTTACAGGAAAGTTGAATCCAACATTCCCCTCCCTGTTAGGACTAAATCTGGACATCCAAGAGATATTTTTAATGGTTGGCACAAAATTCTATACCGACCAAGCTATAGCTCCAGGATCCTACTTGAGAGAGATGCAATTTATAAAGCATATGAGGAGATGGCAAGAACCATAGGAGAATCTGTGTTGGGATATCTTTCACAAAGATGGAACAATCTAACTGATGATTTGAAGCAAGCTGAATCCCACTCCACTCCATGCACAACTATGCTGCAACACTTAAGAGGGCTGAAATATATATGTAGATTGGAAGAACAAAAGTATAAATCTGGCTTCCACTAATTTTCTAGCCACCTATTCTACTGTGGCCGGTGCCAAACTTTAGATATTATAGGTTTGACATAGCTAATGAGAGACAAAGATGGAGCAGGCTGGATAGACAACAAGGGTTCTATTGGGATCCTAACTTAGACATGACAAAAACCGATGTGGGATAGCTTGCAGTTGCCAATTTCAGGGCATTGACCAAACAAAAGCACAACTCTTCCCCTGCTGGAGGAACATTAGGTTGGGGGGAATGATGAGTCTAGTTTATGGTCTAATTATTGATAGGGTTGTTGTCCATTTCCTATAGTAACATAAGACTTTGAAGCTTAAGATTTGATCTTTCATAATATTTCCTTAAAACGATAGACCTTGGACATGAATTTATTTTCATAAGCTTTCAAATGATATTAACATGTTATATGGATTGTTTGTGTTAATTTTGCATGTGGTTAATGAATGTTGCTTTAAGATGATTATGGATATATACTTGCTGTGTGTGCTAACATTGTCACGCAGATAATTTGAGGCCTGCAATTTAGGAAGATCTTGCCAGTTGGACGTGTGCAATATCAGTCAACAAGGTGGTTATTTAATGGAGAGAAGAATCTTGGCGATTGTAGATTCCTCATGCACATCGATTGTAACCGACTTATAATGGTCTTAAATTCTATTGAGCATGTGTTGGAATTACTGCTATGCCAAATTCCCATTAAGGAGATTGTACTTGACAGGTTTTGTGCATGCATAGCTACCTCTACTCTTTTCTATGTTTTCCCTAAGTGGCGTTCTCCGGTTCTGTTGGAGTTGGCTACCTTGCTAGGTGGTTAGATAAATAAGGCTCTGATGTTCCGTCGATTTTTCTCTCTCTTCTCCTAGTCGAAGAATGTTAATTTAGTGATGTACTCACATTCTTAGTTTTTGACAATACATTTATGTTGATTGTACTCATGTTTTTCTATTGAATAAAATGAAGATATAAGTTCGTGCATCTGAGTCTATCTTAGTTTTAGGGAATACTTATCCAAGGGGGCCCACTTGGTGAGTATTCCATCCCATACCTTAGTTTAGTTTAGTTGTTATTTTCTGTTCAGTAATTAGTTAAGAATCTGGCATTGACTGTTCCTGCAACCACTAGAATTCCATTTTGTGACTGTTCCTGTAGCCAAGGCAGATAGTATTTTCCTGTTTGTTCACTCAGATTTTCATTTTTGTTATGCATTTCAGTTTGGTCTAGTTATTGGTTATTGTTCTACATTTATGTTATTTTTTTCGGGTATGTGCAGGATCATCATGGAAAAAACAGGCCTTTAAGTGGCAATAAAATTCAGAAAATCAGAGTTAGGCAACTTGACGTAAAATTTTGAATAAGTTATCTATATTATTTCAAAAATATGTAAGAATAGAATATGTAGAAAATTGAATGTAGTTTTTAAAATATTAGGTTTTATAAAAAAAAAATAATCTATTTAGTGAAAATTTGAAATTTCAATGCAGTAGTACTTAAATTTCAGGGAAAAAATAAGAAGTAGGTGTCTGTCTGACCACTAACCACAATAAAATGATAATTTTTTTTAATAATATTTTAGATATAAGTAGGAGACTCATGTCCCAATGTGATGCATATTTTTTTATAACTTTTTTTCAAGTAAATAATTAATTAAGATTTTTTTATTACAAATTTTAAAAAATAAAAAAATCGTATGTCTAACCACCTTAACTTGGTCAAAACTTCATGAAATTAATTTTATTAAAAATCCTATAGTATGCGAAGCATAAAATGGGACGCATGTTTCAGATTCAAAAAAATTGATACTGTTTGAAAGTTATAGATGTTTTTCAATCAACCTATCAATCAAGACTTTAGTCATAATTCAAATAGAAAATGAATAATAATTATTTATTAAATTCAAATTAAAGCATAATTTATATTGGTGGAAAGCTGAGAATCTCCTTTAAAACCTCTTTTCATTTCATCAATTTTGGGTAAAAAAAGGTCATCGGCCACATGAGTCATCATATCACTTAGATATTGCCACTTTTTGGCCCATCATGATCCTGCACATACCCCTTCCAAGAAATTTACTTTCAGTATTGCAACTCTCTTAAGTTGTAGGATGAATGTGGCTACCTTGGATTCCTAGTGCACATACAATGCTGGCCCATTTCAAGTTTATGTCCTTGGGTTGACAATTTAAATGCACCTTCATGATGATTGAGATAGCTATTCAAGTTAGATGTCCAATATCTGAATCACAGCCGTAAAGGCTTAGTTGATAAAATCATTATAGGAGGCCAACAATGAGCAAGTCAATATTTTACTCATGATGTACAAATGACCCCATCACTAATGTACTTGTGATTAATGTATGAGCTAGTCATGATTGTGATGTGATGTACATATGAGCCCATCATTAATGTACTTGTGATGTACATATAAATTGGTCACCTTAGTATAAATAGCATATGCTAGAGCTAGTCACTGTGTATATGTGATACATGTTGGAACTGATCACTATGTATATGTGATGTGTATGAGCTAGTCACCTTATGTATATGTGAGGTATGATCAAGTCAGTCCTTATGGGAATTGGGAATTATGGAATGATATGAAACTTGGGTATTTATGTATATTTGCACACCACTGATTAGTAAGTTTTGGTATGGAACTAACACTGGATGGTGAGTTGATAACATTATATTACAATGGGATAAGTTGATAACTTATTCTTGATGAATACCCTTGGTTTAAAGGTGAGATCTAATATCTCATACAAGAGAAAATTAACTCTCTCTAATCTTGGTGGGTGAACTATGAAGCCTCTAATTTCCTATGAAGGGATATGTTGAGAAAATGTGTCTCAAAATCATTGGTATAACCCTGCTTCTATCACCAATTAGCTCAAAATTGCATAAGTGTTACCTTCATGCTTGTACCTCTATACCGCTAGGTATTTGTGAGAGAGGTGTGGTAGTGTAGTGTACTGCCATACCGCAAGAGTCTTCTAGCTAATACATGCTAGTGCGGTGTATACCACCATACTGTGGGAGCTTCCTATTTGTCCAACAGTAGTGTGGTTACTTCCATACTACGAGAAGCTTCTGACTATTTGGCAGTAGCGTGGTATACCGCCACCTCATGGGAGCCTTTTGGCTGTCTTGTGGTAGTATGGTGAATGAGCATGGACATGGTTGATTGCTGCGGTGTATGTTGAATAGTGGAGGACCTTACTGACTTGGAGATGGTTGTTCAATGACTGATAAGTTTGATAGTTTCTCAACAAAGGAAATTGAACTAAACCATCTGTATAGAGAAAAAATCGATCATGGTTGTTCCTATACATTACAATGTACTGTAACTGTTATGAGTTGGATGGTTGAAAAATTTGAATGGTGATATAGTTGTTCGATTGGAACAAGGATTGATTAGCGTGTGAATTTCATTGTATGCTTTTGGAGAGCATTGTAATAGTGTTGTTATGTAAAAGGTTGATCAGGGAAATGTTGCTGCTTTACAATTGACACCTAAAAGGAGAGTTTGTAACTTGTATGTACTTCAATTATTGTAATACAAGTGATCTTTCTTTGGTGTGGTGGGTTTTTCTCCCGTAAGGGTTTTCCCACATAAATTTGGTGTTCAATTGTGTATGTGTTTATTTCTCCATTCTATTATTCCTTTCATGTGCATCTTAATGAACTATAATTTCAAAGTTAAAGACTTATCTACATCCTTTTCTAAGGTTTGACATTAGGAGAGTTTGTTCCACACCTTAAGCTTTCCTTACAAGTGGTATCAAAGCCTGGCCAATTGTGTTATCCTTGAGGTTAGGTTGGGGTTTTTGTGTCAATATTGTTCAGTGGGAGTTTCTTGTAGAAGTCTGGTAATTTAAATTGCAGATTAAGATGGCAAGCACATCAAGAAATATTGAAATTGAGAAATTCAATGGTAGCAGTTTTGAGTTATGGAAACTCAAAATGGAAGACCTATTGGTTGATCGTGATCTTTGGCTTGCTATGTCTAGAATGAATACTTTTGGCATGAAGCAAGAAGATTGGGATTTGGCAGATTGAAAAGTAAAGGGGTTGATAAGACTCTATTTGGTAGACTCTGTTCTCCTAAATGTTCATGAAGAGAAATCTGCATCTTCTTTATGGAAGAAGCTTGGAGACATTTATCAGGGAAAGTCCTTGGTGAATAAGTTGTTCTTAAGGAAGAATTTTTACTCTTTGAAGATGGAGCAAGGGGCATCTGTGGCTAATCATTTGAATATGTTTAACATGTTGATTGCTTAGTTAACATCTACGAGTGTGAAAATTGATGATGAAGATCATATGATTTTGTTGTGTTCTTTGCCTGATTCTTGGGATCATTTAGTGTTGACGATTCAGAGAACAACAACCACTTTCAAGATGGAAGATGTTGTTTCTTCTTTGTTATCAAAATAAATGAGAAGGAAATCTTCTGAGATGGAAAAGGAGGCTCTAGTTGTTTGCGGCATATCAAAAGAAAAAGGCAAGAAGGATAAGAAGTCGAAATCAAAATAAGAAGGGAGATCAAAGTCTCTTGGTAAGAAGTCCAAGGTGAAGTGTTGGAACTGTGGGTAGCCTGGTCATGTCTGAAAGGATTGCAAAGAGGAGAAAAATAAGAAGAAGAAGAAGAATTCTGACAATGATTCTTCTCAGAGCAATGCAAATGCCTTTATTGTAGCCTTGGAAACTCATGCATCTGATGATGCCTGGCTAATTGATTTTGGAGCATCTTTCCACATGAAATCTCATAGAGACTGGTTCACAAAGTATGAAAAATACGATGGTGGAAAGGTTTATTTAGCAAGCAATTCATCTCTAGAAATTGTTGGTCGTGGAAGAGTCATAATTCAGTTTCCTGATGGAAGAATTAAGGGAATTGATGATGTAATACATATTCCAGGTTTGGCTCAAAATTTATTTTATGTAAGTAAGCTAAATGATGTTGGAGTGCAAGTCTCGTTCTCAAGCAATGGCTGTAAAATGACTAGAGGTTTGATGGTGCTGAATAGGGGTGCTCGAATAGGTACTCTGTATAAGTTGGATGCACGTGCCATTCAATGCAACAGTGTCTCTGCAAAGTCACAAAAGGTTGTTCATGTAGAGAAGGAGATTGAAGTTGCTATAGGGGAAAATTATTTGGAGGTTAAACTTCCAGCAGAGAAGACTATGCTCTAGCATCAAAGGCTCTGTCACATTGGTGAGAAAGGTTTAAAAGCCTTGAAAAATAAAAACTTGGTTGAGGGGCTTGATGATTGTAATATGGAATTTGAATTCTGTGAACATTGTATATATATGGTAAACACCATTGTGTTTCTTTTTACTCTAGTCCTCACAAATCTTCTGGTGTTCTGGATTATATTCACTCTAATGTTTTTGGCCCAGTAAATGTTTCTTCATTGTCGAATTCAAAATATTATGTATCTTTTATTGATGATTATTCGAGGAGGGCATTTGTATATTTTTTGAAAAATAAATCATAAGTGTTTAGTCAGTTTAAGGAGTTTAAGAACTTGGTAGAAAATTAGACTGGAAGAAAAATTAAATGATTAAGGACAAATAACGGTGGTGAATTCTATTCTAGAGATTTTGAAAGGTATTGCAAAGACCATGGAATTAAGAGGCATAAAACAACACCTTACACTCCATAGAAAAATGGAGTTGCTGAAAGGTTGAACAAGACACTGATGGAGAAGGAAAGAGGTATGTTGAGAAATGCTGGTTTGGAGCAGAAGTTATGGGATGAGGTTATGGCTACAACATG
Source organism: Sequoiadendron giganteum (assembly GCA_007115665.2). Lineage (NCBI taxonomy): Eukaryota > Viridiplantae > Streptophyta > Pinopsida > Cupressales > Cupressaceae > Sequoiadendron > Sequoiadendron giganteum. The sequence goes on from CM021104.1 coordinate 102,372,219, forward strand.
TTACTTGTTGAATCGGTCTCCTTCGTCAGCACTTGTTGAAAAAATTCTTATGGAAGCTTGGTCTGGTAAGAAGCCCTCTCTGAGACATATTCGTGTCTTTGGCTGTGAAGCATATGTTTATTTGTCAGATTTGAAGAGATATAAATTGGAGAACAAATTTTTTAAATGTATCTTCATTGGCTATGGCATTGGTGTGAAAGGATACAACTTTTGGAATCTTGTGTCTGAAAAGGTTGTATACAACAGAAGTGTAATCTTTCGGGAGCTAAAAATTTCTTTAGTGGATCTGCAGTCAGGGATGGAAGAAAATAAAGAGGAAAATGATGTTGTTGAAATACCTCTAACTCCAAAAAAAGAGGAACAACACATTGATAATGTACTTGAAATTGAGAGTTTGAGCAGCTCTGAGAATTTTGAAAAAGAACCACAACCTCAGCCTCATCTTGTGAGGAGGTCTACACATGAGAAGAAGAAACCTGATAGGTATGGGTTCTCTATGTTAGACTCTACTTGTGCCTATGCTTTGATTACAAATATTGATGAGCCTAGGACTGTAAAAGAGGTAACTAAAATGTATGATTTAGATCCTTGGTTGGAAGCCATGAATGAAGAAATGGTATCATTAAAGAAAAATGATACTTGGAATCTAGTTCCATTGCCTGAAGGAAGAAAGCCTGTGGGCTGCAAATGGGTATTTAAAAGGAAAATTGGTTTGGATGGCTGTGTCGAAACGTATAAAGTGAGGTTGGTTGCAAAGGGATATTCCTAGGTAGAGGGAATTGATTATGGGGAAATATTTTCTTCGGTAGAAAAGCTGGCATCTATCAGATTTATTTTGTCACTTGCAGTAGCATATGACTTGGAGATTGAGTAGATGGATGTGAAGACAACATTTCTTCACGGTGATTTTGAAGAAGAAAATTATATGTCCCAACCTGAGTACTTTGTGGAAAAAGGTAAAGAAAATCTGGTTTGCAAGTTAAAGAAATCTCTATATGGTTTGAAACAGTCGCCTAGAATGTGGTACCCAAAATTTGACACATTTGTTTTGTAACTGGGTTTCGTAAGATCAAAATTAGATCATTTTCTGTACTTCAAAACTGAAAATGGTCAGATTCTTATTATTGCACTCTATGTTGATGATATGTTATTCATAGGGAATAGTAAGTTTATGATTTTTGATCTAAAATCTCAGTTGTTTGCAAAGTTTGAAATGAAGTATCTTGGTGCAACTAGGTATATTATGGGAATGGAAATAACTAAGGATAGAGAGAGCATAAAGCTTTGTCTTAACCAGAGTAAGTTTATTAACACTATTTTGGAGAGATTTTGTATGACTGATTGCAAGAAGCTAGTTGTTCCAATTTTGTAGGGAATGAAGCTATCTGTTGAAGATTGTCCAAAATCTCCTACTGAGATGGAGGACATGACTAGAATTCCTTATGCAAGTGCAATTGGCAGTTTAATGTATGCAATGGTCTGTACTAGGCTAGAAATTTACCAAGCAATGGGAGTACTTAGTCAGTTTATGGCTAATCCAAGAAGGACACATTGGGATTTTGTGAAAAGAGTGTTTAGATATTTGAAGGGCACTTCAGAATATGCTTTGTGTTACCATGGAAATTTGATTGAATCATAGAGGACTCTCAACATTTGTGGGTATGTAGATTTTGATTGGGAAGGGGACATTGACAACAGAAGATCCACGAGTGGATATATTTTCATGGTGAATGGTGGTGCAGTTAGTTGGATGAGCAAGTGGCAAGCTGTAGTCACCCTGTCCACTACGAAGGAAGAATACATGGTAGCTACACATTCCTGTAAGGAAGAAATCTGGTTAAAACATTTGTGTTCTAACATTGGGTTTGATGCAAGGCAGATTACAATTTACTGTGACAGTCAGAGTGCTATTTGTTTGGTGAAAAATCCTACTTTCCATGCCACGATGAAACATATTGATGTACAATATCACTTTGTTCAAGATATGGTGGAGGATGGAAATGTCTGTTTAGAAAAAGTGGATACTCTAGAAAATGTTGCAAATGCATTACGAAACCAGTGAGCACAGACAAGTACATGTGGTGTGCTAGTTTGATGGGCCTTGGGGTCCATGAATCTCAATAGTTTTTGAATGCTCTGGAGGGTTCAGTGAGTTCTTCATCAAGTGGGATATTGTTGAGAAAATGTGTCTCAAACTCACTTGTATAACCATGCTTTTGTCACCAATCAACTCATAATTGCATAAGGGTTACCTTCATGCTTGTACCTCTATACCGCTAGGTGTTTGTGAGAGAGGTGTTGTAGTGCGGTGTATCGCCATACCATAGGTGTCTTCTAGCTAAGATACAGTAGTGCGGTGTATACCACCATACTATGAGAGATCTCTATCTATCCAGTGGTAGTGCAGTTACCGCCATACTACGGGAAGCTTTTGACTGTCTCGTGGTAGTGCAGTATACCGCCACCCCACATGAGCCTTTTGGTTGTCTAGCAATAGCGTGGTGTATGGTGAATGAGCACGGACTTAGTTGATTGCTGAGGTGTACACTAAATAGTGGGGGATGTTGCTAACTTGGAGATGGCCGTTCAATGACTGGGAAGCTTGATAGTTGCTCAACAGAGGAAACTAAACTGAACCATCTATACAAAGAACGTATCAATCATGGTTGTTGCTATACATTGCAACGTACTATAATTGTTATGAAGTTGATGGTTGAACCGTTCAAATGGTGATAGAGTTGTTTGATTGGAACAAGGATTGATCAGTGTGTGAATTTCATTGTATGCTTTTGGAGAGCATTGTAACCATGTTTTTCTATACAAGGTTGATTAGGGAAATGTTGTTTCTATACAATTGACACCTGAAAGTAGAGTCTATAACTTGTATGTAATTCAATTATTGTAATAAAAGTGATCTTTTGGTGTGGTGGGTTTTTCTCCCGTAAGTGTTTTCCCACATAAATCTGGTGTTCAATTGTGTATGTGTTTATTTCTCCATTCTATTATTCCTTTCATGTGTGTCTTAATGAACTATAATTGCAAAATTAAAGACTTATCTGCATCCTTCTCTGAGGTATGACATTAGGAGAGTTTGTTCTGCACCTTAAGCTTTCCTTACAGGATACATAGGCAAGGTCACCAAGAATGAAACCTTGAGGCTTAGGTCTAGGTCTAGGAATGGCCTTAACCTTGCGAGTTTACCACTCCTAGGTGTAAGCATATAAGTCGTGATGTTGTGTTGATGCAACTAGGGTAAAGAAGAAGTTTTGAAGATTACACATCTAAGTTACATGGAAGATTCTCATTCGATAATGTTGGTAACTATTTTGAATTGAGTTGGTACTTGTTGATGAAAAAATATTAGCAATTGAGGGGCGGTTTTAATAGAGAAATGTAACCATGGGGTATTGCACATTGGGGAATAAAGTTAATGGGAAAGGAGGTAGGAACAACAAAGGGTAATAGTGGTAGTAGCTATGAAAGTGGTATAGTTTGGGTTGTAAGAGGAGGATGGGTTGGAGGTTACACCATTAGAATGATTCATTAATGATCTAAGATACTCTAAAAATTATATGTCGTGAGGACATCACACTAATGTACTATAAAATATATTTGCTAATTGATTAGGGTATTCATATTGCATAAAAATATCAGTGAAATATTGCCAATTGCTAAGTGTAATATATTTTTTAGCCACATATGCACCATGATCATAGTCTTCTTGATCACCAATATTTGTCTCATTATGACCATCATTAATGATATCATTATTATAAAAATGGGTATCCATATTGGGGTTTAAGCAAGTAATCCTTCTCAATGGAATATTAGGGTCATGAGTAGCTCATGGTATACAAAATAATATAGAAATGAGTAATTAATCTCATCTTAAAATAATTAGAATAGTAGATTTATATTGGATTTGAAAAGTAATGGAAAATGCATTTAGACTAAGGTCAAAACAAGGGTGGATAGGATAGGTAACAAATATGATATGTATTTAAAATAATAAACCATTAAAATAAACGATTTCAAGTTATATAGACTTATTATGGAAAAGTACTATCAGATTAGATTTTAAAAATCTACATGAAATAAACTAGATATTCAATTGAAATAATTTAGGATAATTAGAAATAATGTTGATCAATCCTATTATTTAAAAAATTGAAGAGTTCTAGTTCATTTCAAATAATTTTTTATATCTCATCTAGTAATAAGTGTAAACTATTTGAGATAGTTTGAATAAAATAGGGATTAAAGGAGATGAGATCTAGAAATAAGATGTAAAATTATAAAAGTATAGCTTTGAAAGCCCTAACAATCATACAAAGTTACCATTAAGGAAAACTAATTGTTGTGAGACTAAATGAGATCACCAAATATATAAATGAAAATAACATTTTCTTGAGATTAATCTAAGCTAATCAAACAAAATGTACACACCAACATGAGTAAACCTAGATTAAGTAATATCAACTATAGACATGGTAACTGAAATGGTATTTATACTATGCCAAGAAACTAAATATGATGGATACATGTAATTAGTTCTAAATTTAAGAAAGAAGGATGAAATTGATGTGACATCAAAATTTGATGTTCTTGGGATTGGAAGTGAATCCTCTTTGTTTGGGTTTCACATTATACTCAACATAAGATCTACTTCTCTTTTTAGGTTGAGTACACATTTGTAGATCATTTCCATGTCCAAAAATCTAAACTCTAATATATAAATTTGATAATTATCTATATGTATACTTTGGGATTCATTGGTTTTGTTAATGCTTGCTTTGCTCTAATGACTACTAATATTTTAAATAAATTTAGAGGGTTTCTAGATTGTTAGAGTAGATGTTCTTCGAAGTTAACCCTTGGAAAGACTAGTTTTGTTGTCATGAAAAGAATTGGTAGGTTGCAAGCAATCATGCAAATGTCAGAAGAAGGATGAAATTGATGTGACATCAAAATTTGATGTTCTTGGGATTGGAAGTGAATCCTCTTTGTTTGGGTTTCACATTATACTCAACATAAGATCTACTTCTCTTTTTAGGTTGAGTACACATTTGTAGATCATTTCCATGTCCAAAAATCTAAACTCTAATATATAAATTTGATAATTATCTATATGTATACTTTGGGATTCATTGGTTTTGTTAATGCTTGCTTTGCTCTAATGACTACTAATATTTTAAATAAATTTAGAGGGTTTCTAGATTGTTAGAGTAGATGTTCTTCTAAGTTAATTCTTGGAAAGACTAGTTTTGTTGTCATGAAAAGAATTGGTAGGTTGCAAGCAATCATGCAAATGTCATAGATGAATATGTTAAAGTAAATGTTATTTTTTCAGTGCACCAAATTGAAGTCTTCTTCTAACAATTTCTCCTTAAATTCTTGAATGATCTAGGATGAGAGAGCGTATTCCTTGATATAAGAGGGTGTGAGATGAATGCAATTGAATGCCTTCAAATATAGATACACAAAAATAAATTATGCAAATATGCATTTGGTATGTTTAAAATAACTAGTAAAATGGGCTAGAATTGATTAAATTTGAAACTAGATTTTAGAAATTCGTGAGTTGAATTCATAGACCTAGGATCACTCATACAAGCATTGGAAATGCCTACAATAACAAAGAACTGGAATATATGCAAGGAAGAATGTCTAATAATGAAGAATGCAATACATGTAGTATGTATGAGAAGATATGTACAAATAGATGAAGCGTCAATAGATATATGTACATGTATATAAATAAGATAAGATAAAAGTTACGAGAACAAACACAACATCATAGAAAATTGTATTATTTATCAATATTTATTGAAATATAAAACTTAAAACTTAAATTTCTCAACTATAATTTATTATGAATTTTATATGACAATCCAATAAATTTGTAATGCACATTAAAGTCTAGGTTGTTCAAATCTAATTTGTTGTCTATAAAAATGGTTGGTCATGTTGATGGGATGTGACGGAGTCACGGAAGGACAACAAGGGAGTAGAGAGAAAAACAAAGTAAATAAATATAAAGCTTTCCAAAGCCGAAACGTGCAATGACCGGCATTGTGAATATGAAGGCGGGCATTGACCGGCATTTAAATATGAAGGCCGGTCATTCAATAAATATTTGCTCGCCATAAATTCAGGGGAACGTTTACATCAGTTTTTAACTTTATCGAATTCGAATATTGATTTGGGAAGCTACCGGTTCACCAAAGAGACAAGTTTTGTCCTCTAATATTTGATATTTTTCTCATATGCAATAAACTAATATTTAAGATAATTGTAGTGTTAGATTGATTTATTATTAAAATATTATATATATTTTGAAATGTATAATTGTTAGTATTTTCATATTTTATAATAAATAAATTACAGATTTGTCGAAGTTGTTTCAATTGATTGTGGAATAATGTTTTTATTATTTTTTGTATTGTTGATTTATATATTATTTGTCATGAGACTTGAACATCAAATCTATTTTATATTAAGAGTTAATTATGAGTTGGTCATATTTGTGTTTCTATGTTAACTTGATCTATAAAGGTTTTGATGTAGCATTTGAATAAATTATGAAATTGAAGGGAAGAGTGTTATTAATTTTTTTTAAAAATAATAATATTTCAACCTAGCATAATACCTAACCCTAGGATTAGTTGAAAAAAGAAGGTAATGATTGTTTTGGATTATGTGACAGTTTGACTTAGTCTTTCTTTAGTTATGCTCATTTGAATGACTAGAAGTTTGAAAAGGAGAATATCTATCAAGTTAGGTGAAGCCCTACTTTAAAGAAAATCAATTTTAAATATTAATGGTCAAGAGAGATATTTAACAACCACTATATTAGGATTGGTGTGGGGTGGTGATGGTCAATCAACCCATTCCTAATTTATAGTCCACTTTATTGCATCAATACTTTACATTTTTTGTACTCATAATCTTGTTGGGTTGTGGTTAAATAGTGAAAGAAGTAGAGATTACATTGAATATGATTCATTAAGTGAGATTTTGAATTTGGTTTTTCGATCAAGGCTTTCATTTTGCTTTATATTGGTAATAAGAGGGACAATGTGAAGGAAATTATTTAAATACTCTTTTGTATTGGATTGGATATTGCTTTTAGAAGAGAGATTTGCATGGTAATGCTCTCATTTTTTCTCCAATATTTATTTTTCCTGTTGTATGAAGAGGTTGTTAAAATATTATCATTAATGATTACTTTAGTAAGCTTATAGTCTCAAACCATAATCAAAGAGTCATGTGAGATAAATTTTCTCTTCTCTCAAATTTCATGCGAATTCTTAAGTATATGGTCTTGTATGCAATCCAAATTTTCTTTTTTCATTGGATTTAATGAAATATTGAAACTAAGTGATTATCTTAACTATATTTTATTTTTAATTGTTATTGTATGGTTTTATGGGCAAGCATACCATTTGACTATTTTCTTGTGTTGTTATATGAACAATCCTACCCACTTGTCTAACTTATTTTCCTTTTTTCTTCCTATGAACCCTTAAACCTACAAATGCACAAGAGCAACAAACATGGTTAATTGTTAGATCAAATCCAAGCATGCAAGCATGAGAGATTCCCCATGAAATCCATCTATTTAAACAAAAATTAGGAAATGAAGAACAAAACTTAAATAAAATGAGAGTAAATCTTAATTAAGCCAATAGATTAGTGATCCCATGAGGGAATTGGTGCTAATGGAATGTTGCAATTGACCCTTTCCAGATTCCTAAGTTGCAATGTTGAGTGATTGAGAAATGGTCAAATCTCCAAAGAGATTTGAGCATAACCTTGTTACAATTGTGAAAATGGTGATAGGTTTGAGTGAAATGGGAAAAATTAGCTCTCAATGTGGAGAGAGTAACTTTGCATGCAATTGTGGATGATGATGAAGTTGAGTATAGTAAGTTTACTCAAATTATGAATGCTTGAATGAGAGGAAGAGTCTCTCATTTATAGATTTCCAAAATGGAAAAGAGAGTGAAAATAAGCAATGTGGGATCATTCAACATCCAATGGCCAAGTGCCACTTGTCAAGATGTGAATGGTTGAAGAATGAGCACATTTTGGTCAATGTGCATGATAAATGTCATTGGATTCAAATTTGAATTTTGAATGTGACATGTTGGGGGGAGAGAAGAATGGAGTTAATGTCACTTGGCTCAATGCAAAGGACATGTAAGAGGCATTGAATGCCTTGTTGGAAGGACCAAACCCATTTGAATTTTGAATTCAAATTGAGGGAATATTCCCTTTTGATGCCATGTGAGGGAAAATAGATGAATTAATAAATCAAAGTAATTGATTTATTGTGCAAGTTGCATTCTCTAGAGGATTTTAGTGAGAGAAATTAACTTAATCAAGGTTTTGATTAATTTAATAGAAGATTTGATGATTTGACAATTTTGACTCAAATAGATGAATTAATTTAAATAAGAATTGAGAGGAAATGATTAATTAAATAAATGATTTGTTTTATTTAACTAAGGAGGAATATGTTAGATTAAATCAAATAAGTTTTAATTTATTTAATTTAATAAGAGGAATTTATAGATTTTAATCAAATAAAATGATTTATTTAATTAAATAGAAATGTAAGGTTAATTAAATTAATTGATTAATTTAATCACTGGAGGAGGAAGACTTAATTGAATGAATAATGATTCATTAAATTAAGAGATAGAATATGATGAAATGCTGAGAGTATGATTTAGAAGGAAATGTCATTGGTAATCAGGATCAAGTGTGGTGAATCGAATTTGTACATTTTCCATGTCTACATTTTGCCCTTCTTTGAAGCAATGTACTTGTTGCATTGATTCAAAGAATAAACTGCTGTGATCAAAGTTCAAAATTTCTCAATTTTTCAGATGCCCCACTGTTGCCCTAGCGAGAAGAATTATGCATGTATAATGCCCCCTCGAGAGATAGAGCAGAAATGTTCGATTTTCCAATCGAGATCACGATAAAATGCGAGGGGAGTGGTCTTATTGATCAGAGGACGAAAGATAATTCTTTGATGTAGACAATTCTGATGATGTATAGACAATCATCAACCATGGGTAGCCTCGTGTATATTTTGAGATCTCACACCTACTTTAAATAGAAATGTTAGTAAAGATAGAAGAATAAGAAGAATAAGATGGATGGAAGGAGGATCCACACAAGTTCACATTATGAATGATGATGATGATGATTTGCTTACCAGGAGTTGGGATTTTCAAAGGGCCAATTACTTTATGTTTGATAACACACGTAGGTACGATGCATCAAGGTATAAAGGACCAGGATGGCGTTGTACCCAGTGTGATGGACTTTGAGTCAAAAATTAGATAGGAGTATTCCTGTTCACACTTGACATACAAAAACCTTGCTAGGACAGACCTAACAAAGTAAGTATTCGCCGAGTTATTTTACAAGAGTATCCAACAAGCACAACAGATATAAAAGATAATGATCATTGCCCCATTCCTTTCTCTCTAAACCAGTTTTGTTTAGGCATCATCGAGAGGTCCTTGGAATGAGCGACAAATAAGATAAGTCAAAAAGACTAGATAAAGTAAACAAACAAGCTAATGTTCTTCGTATCGCTAGCGAAGGCTAAACTACTGGGGGTACCTAATGCTTATGTCCATCGCAGGAAAGCTTCATCCTAGGACATGTTGTGATCAAGGTTTTGATGAGACTGATTGGTTGATAAGCTACCGATACTCCAAGTTGATCAACTTGCTTGCTTACTGACTTAGACTTTCCAAACTTTGACGATTAGGTGTTCACTTTTGAACCTGCTAAACTTGCTTCTGACTGACTCACCAAAGGATGAAAGCGACGATGCTTTTATTATGAGTGATAAAATTCGCGGGTGAAAGCGAGATGAAGATGGATGCACCATTTTAGATTTTCAGATGTTTTGAGGTTGTTTTTGGTATTTTAAAATGCTTTACAAATGTTTTGGGTATTTTTGAGACTTACGACGAAAGGACTAACCTAAAGACCTATCCTAGGGGTCTCGGGAGCTAATCTATAGATTAGCCTTGGCTACATTATACACGTAGAGACCACGTAGTTCAACTGTCAACAAGCTGACTTACTGATGAGATAGATGGGCAAACAAATTGTCATTTTATCGCGATGGGACGACTAAAGGACTGACTTAAGTGTAGACTAGATGGGCAAACGGATTGCCAAATGCGACGGATGCCTAAAGGACTAACCTAAATGTCTCGGGGGATGATCAAAGATCAACCTTGCCTACGTTCAAGCTCAAAGACAATGTAGTTCAGACAAGGTGAAAAAACTAACAAGACTTAATGATGAACGTTTTTGAAGATTTTCTAATATTTTGACATGTTTTGGATTTTTTGATTGATTTGGATATTTTTGGATGTTTTGATTTTATGAATGTTTTTGGGTTTTTTGATATTTTCAAATGTTTTGACAATTTGGAGGTGGATATGCATGATGATATTAGTGCTTTGTTTTGGGATTTTGTTGAAAACCAAGCTTAATTTTTATCAATTGGATTGATGGATTGATAGTTTGACTAAGTGTGTTAAGTCAAACAAAAGTGATAATGCACTTATAAATTCTAGGAAGTTTTGTTATCCTAGAGTAAACTTGTACACGAGGGGAATGGTTTGACTAAGTGTGTTAAGTCAAAAAAGTTGATAATGGATTGGATAATTTGACTAAGTGTGTTAAGTCAAATAAGATGATAATGCACTTGTAAATTTCAGGAAGTTGTGTTATCCTAGAGTAAACTCATGCACAAGATGATAGTTTGACTAAGTGTGTTAAGTCAAACAAGGTGATAATTTATTGGATTCAATTGATCAAGATTGATGAAGCTTGTTTTGGAACAAGATTGTCTTGATGATTTTGATGTGATGCAGATGTACATTAGATACGACTGATATTGATTGTTTGGATTGATGTTCAATGAAAGATAAAGCTTGATAAGGAATTCTTTTCAGCTGTCAAAATATGCCATGGGCTAATGATTTGGATTTTGGATCACAAATGCCTTGACCAATTTGATTTCATGTTTGCCAATTTTCAGATTACCAGATAAGTTAGAGGATACATATCAAGATTTATTCCTGAAGCAAGATGTAAATATCTACCCCCAGTGTCTAGCAATGTTTGAAAAGCCATGGATTCTTGGATAGGTGAATGGATGGATGGATATGGTAAGCATGCAAAGGATGCCAAGGATTATCTTGTGACAAGATAAAGTGTTCTAACAGAGGAATGCTCATTCAAATAATGCTTCAAGGCTTAGATAACATTGGGTAGGATGGGATCAATGAAAATGACCCATGTCAAGATGTCTATCATAAGCAAGTGTAAAGTGTGCACCAAACCTGTATCAAGATCAAGATAGCTTTGGAGTATGGATGTAGATATATGAAAATGGATGGGATAAACGGTTCATGGATGAACGGGTGATATGGCTAGAATGTTGGCTTTATTATGGATGTGATAAGATGCTTCCTCCTGAAATGGCACACATAGATGCTCAATTCTACACATGACACTTGTTTGCTAGGTTTTCATCATGGTACTTTCCCAAAGCACCACCGAAGTGGTTTTCACTAGAGGACAATTGTTTTTTACTATTTTCAATCCATTTTTTGATTTTTTTGGATTTTTTGTATTTTTTTTTTGTATTTTTTTTTTTTCCGAAAGATTGTAAGCTCATGCTGGACCACCTGGTGGTGTTGATGTTGATGCTTCTGTCATAATGTGTCATCGGTATCCTTCTTGAAGATTTTTTTTGCCAAGATATGTGCACTTGAATGCAAATTTTGAGATCCCTGATCTACTTTGCTGATACCAGAGTTAACTCTGTCTTTGTGCGCACATCGCGATAGAGTGCCTTATGAATCCTTATGATGAAGGGTTGTTGCCAACACATGGTCAATGTGAGAATTGGAGATCATGCATGGAGGCATGGATGGAGTGTGTTTAGGAATAAAAGATGGATTGGTCGACAGTTTGAAACCTTTGACTCTCCAAACTTGGGAAGATGAGCAATGATGGGTAGATACAAAAGTGTGCATGGAATTAGGACCAACTGCTTGATACACTTTGTATGTTGCTTGAGAAGCTTTCTTTCACTTTTGTGGACATTTTTGTTGGATACTTGCCCCTTTTTTATTTTTCCCCATAGTTTCTTTAACTAACGGAGTTTGATAGGGACAATCTTTCTTTGTATTCTTTGGTATCCAAGTGTATTTGATTTGTTCGATATGCTTCTTAACTTCTTTTGCTTTGATAATGTTCTTCATGATTCGATTCAAATCTTTCTTTTGACGTTGGTCCTAATTTGTGGATGGGGTGATGGGTGGATGAAGATTCGTGACATGGCGGTTTGTAGTATTAGCATTGGTTTCATCATAAGGATCCTTCATGCCCCCTATGTTGATGTTTTCTTGAGATGAAGTTTCCCCCAATATGGTGATAGTAGCACCTTTGTTATTTGATTCTCCTTGTTTTGAGATGTCTTGTTCAGGATGCATTTTTTGACAAATGACCACTGCAGATGACGTTATTCCAATTTGCTGCTTTGCTGACTCTGGAATATCCTATTTATTCTGACCTGTTTCCTTGAGTGGATAATGTTGGATATCTTCATACATGATGTCATCAGTCTAAATTTGGGATATATCTGATCCTGATGTTGACAATTCAGTTTGACTATAGGAATCAACAACCTGCTCTTTTTGTGTAATAATGTCAGGAGTAAAGGAATCTTGTTTTGAATGAAGATCATCTATGTGTCCATCCAAGGAAAGCATCTCATTGGTAGATGGAGGAGTATGTGCTATGTGGATGTGATCATATCGTATAGATAGGAGAGTGTCCATGATATCATTGTAGTAACTTGGAGATACAAATTTTTGATCTCGAATGATTTCAGAATTGCTTTCGACATGCTTTGGATCAAGATCTTGACATGAGCCAATTTCAAAAAATGGATTGCTTATCAAGGGTTCTTGGACATCTTTATCAGGCATAAGAATTTTCTCAAATTTCATGAGGTCAAAGGATGTCCATATGTTTTGGAAAGGATCATTGCTAGACCTTGGTGAAAGATTTTGATCGTGCTTTGGAATAAATTCTTGAGACATGTCCTCTAACTCATTAGGTGATGTAAAGACATTTTCAACATGATCATTGGTCGAAGGATCTTGATCATCATTTTCAATGACTGTGGTGGGAATCTATTTCAAACTCTCTTGTGGGAGTAAGGCCTGTGTTTGTTGCTGAACCAAAAATGCTTGTTGTTGGTTGTGTTGTTGTTGTGCTAACAATGCTTGTTGATGGGCTTGTTCATGGATTGCTTGCAATAGTTCCCAGAATTGTGCTTGCGTCTGCCAAGCCTGGTATTGAGCTTCAGCTTGAGCCTGTGCTTGTTGAGTAGCTAGCTATGTAGCTTGTTGGTTTTGGAGCACCTTTTGGTGGGTAGGTTGTTGAGTGGCTTGCAACATGATAGAGAATGAATTTTTCATGTTGTGTTTTGGCAGTGGTGGTGGCGGATTGGGAATGGTGTTGATTGTTGGGGTTGTTTGAATGGTTTCCATCTATTGTTGCGATATCGATGGCAAAATGGGAGGATTTGATATGATTCTTTGGTTTATGAAAGGAGTGTTGCTCGGATTTGGTTGATTGATGGTTGGTAAAGGGGGAAGGCTCATGCCTTGATTGTTTGGTTGATAGATTTGTAAGTTTTGAATTTGATTTGAATCTACCAAAGGGAAAGTTGTTCCAAAATTTAGATTGGGCATGCTCACATTTGTACTATTGATGTTTGTAGGAGATAATGATCCCATGTAAGGATTGTACAAATGAAAGTTTTGAAAATCAATTGGCATTGCGAGACTTGGATAGTCTGGTTGAATTTGATTACTCATGATGGATGAATCAAGTTTATATTCCATGTTCTTCTTGAGTTTTGACCTTCTTGACCTCTGAGGGGTTTAGGACCAATGATGAGATGAAGGATGAAAGGGGTGAATGATATAGGTGTTTGAATGTTTAAGAACTTTGGATCAATGCTAGACTTTAGGACTTGGTTTGATTTGATTTTGATTGATGATAGTTTGACTAGGTGTATTAAGTCAAACAAGATAGTGGTGAAGCTTGTAAACCCTAGGAAGTTGTGTTATCCTAGGGAAAATTTGTACAAAAGGATAATTTCGCTAGGTGTGTTAAGCCAAACAAGGTGATTTTGATTTTCCAAAAGTCTAGCATAAAGATGTTTTCAAAGTTCCAAAATTTGTTGGTTAGATGAGATTTGATTGATGTTTGGATGGATGGGGTGTTTTAATTTGTTCCTAGATGAACCTAAGAAGGACGTTGTTTATAAGACCAAGGTTTTGAAGAACATGCTTTTCCCTAAAAGTAATTCAACCTAAAGACCAATGTTTGCATGGAAACCAAATGAATCAAAAGGGACCAAACACATGTGTGGTTCAATTGTATTTTATCTTGCCTTAGGTTTGGTTCTTTTTACCACAAACACTTTCTTGATTATGTTTCAAACTGCATGTCTAATGCCCCACTTTCTTTTTCATCCCACAAGGTCCATTATGTGGAAATCAAGGAAATTAGGACAAAATTTTCCTAGGTTTAACCTTAGTGAAAACAAATGATGATAAAATCCAAACAATTAGAAACCTCTAAGGATATGATCCCTAGGGAAAGCAAGAGTACTTAAATTCGTTAAGTATATTTGTTCTCTCCGAGGGGTTTGAAATTTGAAGCCTTTTGTGAATGTTTGTTTTTTCAATTGTTTTGAGAACCAAGCAATGCATTTTCCATTTCCAAGCACATGTACAACCCTAAGATGATGAGACAATATTTTGTTGGGTTCCCACTTGCACGAATCCATCTACGCATATTTCGTGCTAATGGCTAAATGCTTGACCACACTGGCTCCCCTCCATGACACACACTTCTCGGGTCAACCAAGCATTAGTAGCCATGAATCTCCTATGGCATACTTTCCATTTCCATAACAAAACCGCATGTATAACGTGAGGTGGCTTCAAAGGACATGACCTTTTGCACCAACAAAATAGACAAGGTTTTGACCTTCTACAAATTTGGTTCATAATCAGGGTACCCATTCAGGAGGCCACACGAGAAGCAAGATCAACCCATATAAAGAGTATCACTTGCTTGTCTATAGGAGCTCCTGTAATGATGAGATTTCCTCACCATTTGAATTTGTATACCGGTTGGGAATAGCTTGTCGTTTAGCTTGTTACCGGTTGAGTTGTTCCCTGGGGTGAGTACTTTTTCCCACCAAGGCAGGATCTCTAAAGGTGTACAATAGCGAGTAAGTGCATTCATGGTTTGATCATCTTTGTTTGCACAAACAAAGAGAGAACACTCGCAATGCCTTTTTCTCACACTAGACAAGTTTGTTCAATTTTAAGTTCCCAAATCGAAGTGTGAAGGCAATATTTTATGCAACTTAGTGTCACCAAAAAGACTTATGATTCTCAAGATCGTCATGAAGTGCGAGAGAAGCGCATACGCCTTTTCAAATGACACTACTTTGCAAAAAATATTACAAGACACAAAAGACACATGTTCATTTTAAATCCCTCAAAGCAATAATGAGTTATTTTTAAGCACCAAAAGAAATGTGAGATTGCCTTGTTCAATTGTTAAAATTTAAACAAAATCTAGTATATTTGTCTAAGGTTCTTTTTAGCCCTTTGGCAACTTTTGAAAAGAAATTTGATTGTTTATTTTAGAACCCAAAAGAAATCTAGTGTTCTAAGAGTATGAAAGTAAAGAAATTCCTTAGAAAGGGATTATAAGTTCTCCCAAAGTGTTTAAAAACAATTAATACAATGAGATGATAAAATCATCAAGAACCCTTGGCCTTCGTTTTCCTTCTTTCCTTTTTGATCAAAAATTTCCTCTTTTGGCAAATTTCAACAATTGTTAGTTTTTTCCATTTTTGGTAATCTTACATGCATGACTTTGAGAGTTCCATTTTTTACCAATTTTTTTCTAAAACTAAGGTAGGATGAATTGCCAATTAACATCTAAAATTGGAAACATGGGTTTTGAGTTATTGATAAAAAATAACTTTCAAAAAATTAAGAAAACACACTAAGATGTCATTTTGAGGGCCAAGATGGAAGTTTCAAGCCCCAAAAATGTGTCAAAATCGCCACCAACCTATCCATGATAGGTTGGCAATCCATATGCCACCTCATAAAGAAACCACCTATAAAATTTTAGCAAAAACCCACATCCGAGTCAAAAGTTATGACCTCGAAAAGTTCCTGCATCACAAAAGAAAAGAGAGTTAAAAAATCAAAAATCCGCAGGTGCGGCACAATTAGCAAATGTGGTGCAGTTTGGAAAAAAAGTGACACTATATAGCGCCATGTGTTTGATTGGGTGTGGCGCTCTGCAGAAACAGAGACCGCGGGTGCAACGCAGTTTGGCACATGGTGCAACTTGCGACTTAAAAAATCCACGACAGATTTTAAAATTTTAAAATTTCTGAGTGGGAAAGCGGGTGCGGCCCAGTTTAGAACAAGTGCGGTGCAATATAGTGCCACACCTCTGAAAGTAGTGCAATATAGCGCCGCACAAACTGTCAGCGATGCAGTTTCCTGTGTGTAGAAAAAATGTTAGAAAAAATGTGAAATTTGTGAAAAACGTGATGAAGTCTTTGAAATTTTCCCTCCTTCTAGCACCAAAATGTGAACCCCTAAACCTACAAATGCACAAGAGAAACAAACATGGTTAATTGTTAGATCAAATGCAAGCACACAAGCACGAGAGATTCCCCATGAAATCCATCTATTTAAACTAAAATTAGGAAATGAAGAACAAAACTTAAATAAAATGAGAGTAAATCCTAATTAAGCCAATAGATTAGTGATCCCATGGGGGAATTGGTGCCAATTGAATGTTGCAATTGACCCTTTCCCAATTCCTAAGTTGCAATGTTGAGTGATTGAGAAATGGTCAAATCTCCAAAGAGATTTGAGCATAACCTTGTTACAATTGTGAAAATGGTGATAGGTTTGAGTGAAATGGGCAAAATTAGCTCTCAATGTGGAGAGAGTAACTTTGCATGCAATTGTGGATGATGATGAAGTTGAGTATAGTAAGTTTACTCAAATTGTGGATGCTTGAATGAGAGGAAGAGTCTCATTTATAGATTTCCGAAATGGAAGAGGGAGTGAAAATAAGCAATGTGGGATCATTCAACATCCAATGGCCAAGTGCCACTTGTCAAGATGTGAATGGTTGAGGAATGAGCACATTTTGGTCAATGTGCATGATAAATGTCGTTGGATTCAAATTTGAATTTTGAATGTGACATTTTGGGGGAGAGAAGAATGGAGTTAATGTCACTTGGCTCAATGCAAAGGACATGCAAGAGACATTGAATGCCTTGTTGGAAGGACCAAGCCCATTTGAATTTTGAATTCAAATTGAGGGAATATTCCCTTTTGATGCCATGTGAGGGAAAATAGACGAATTAATAAATCAAAGTAATTGATTTATTGTGCAAGTTGCATTCTCTAGAGAATGTGACATAAATTAAGATTAAATTAATAAAAGTTTAATTAATGTAATGAAGAATTAGGAGATGTGAGAATTTAGACTTAAATTTATGAATTGATTTAAATCAAATTGAGAGGAAGGGTTTAATTAAATAAATGTTTTGATTTATTTAACTAAAGGAGATACTATTAGATTAAATTAGATAATGTTTAATTTATTCAATTTTATAAGAAGACTTTAGGGATTTGATTTAAATAAAATGAATTATTTAAATAAATAGAGTTTTACAGAATTAATTAAATAAAATTGATTTATTCAATTAACAGAAGATGATGACTTAATTAGATAATGTTGATTTATTTAATTAAGAGATGAAGAGTGATGAATTTAATCAAATATAGATTATTCGATTAAATGACTAGCAAAGAAGATGATTCAGGATGAAATGGTGTTAGTAAATCAGGATCCAGTGTGTTAGATCGAATTTGTACATTTTTCATGTCTACATTTTTCCCCTCTTTGAAGCAATGTACTTGCTACATTGATCCAAAGAACCCACATCCGAGTCAAAAGTCATGACCTTGGGAAGTTCCTGCATCACAATTTAAAAAAAAATAAAAATCAGAAAACCATAGGTACGACACAGTTAGCAAATACAGCACACTTTGGAATAGAAGCAACGCTATATAGCACCGCGTGTTTGATTGGGTGCGACGCTCTGCAGAAACAGGGATTGTGAGTGCAGTGCAGTTTGGCACGTGGTGCAGTTTGTGACTTAAAAAATCCGTGACAAAGTTTGAAATTTTAAAATTTATGAGTGGGAAAGCGGGTGCGACGCAGTTTGGAACAAGTGCGGTGCAATATAGCACCACACCTCTGAAAGTGGTGCAATATAGCGCCACACAAACTGTCAGCGATGCAGTTTCCCGTGTGTAGAAAAAATGTTAGAAAAAACGTGGAATTTGTGAAAAACGTGATGAAGTCTTTGAAATTTGCCCTCCTTCTAGCGCCAAAATGTGAACCCCTAAACCTACAAATGCACAAGAGCAAAAAACATGGTTAATTGTTAGATCAAATGCAAACACACAAGCATGAGATATTCCCCATGAAATGCATCTATTTAAACTAAAATTAGGAAATGAAGAACAAAACTTAAATAAATGAGAGTAAATCCTAATCAAGCCAATAGATTAGTGATCCCATGGGGGAATTGGTGCCAATGGAATGTTGCAATTGACCCTTTCCCAATTCCTAAGTTGCAATGTTGAGTGAATGAGAAATGGTCAAATCTCCAAAGAGATTTGAGCATAACCTTGTTACAATTGTGAAAATGGTGATAGGTTTGAGTGAAATGGGCAAAATTAGCTTTCAATGTGGAGAGAGTAACTTTGCATGCAATTATAGATGATGATGAAGTTGAGTATAGCAAGTTTACTCAAATTGTGGATGTTTGAATAATTTGATCCACTTGATGGTTGAATTCCTGCATAACCTAGCTAAGGTCTTGATAAAAAGAGATGAGAATGGCTATGATTCAAGATGGATTTGAATATAGTAAGTCTACTCAAATTGTGAATGTTTGAATGAGAGGAAGAGTCTCTCATTTATAGATTTCCAAAATGGAAAAGAGAGTGAAAATAAGCAATGTGGGATCATTCAACATCCAATGGTCAAGTGCCACTTGTCAAGATGTGAATGGATGAAGAATGAGCACATTTTGGTCAATGTGCATGATAAATGTCATTGGATTCAAATTTGAATTTTGAATGTGACATGTTGGGGGGAGAGAAGAATGGAGTTAATGTCACTTGGCTCAATGCAAAGGACATGTAAGAGGCATTGGATGCCTTGTTGGAAGGACCAAGCCCATTTGAATTTTGAATTCAAATTGAGGGAATATTCCCTTTTGATGTCATGTGAGGGAAAATAGATGAATTAATAAATCAAAGTAATTGATTTATTGTGCAAGTTGCGTTCTCTAGAGGATTTTAGTGAAAGGGATTAACTTAATCAAGGTTTTGATTAATTTAATAGGAGATTTGATGATTTGACAATTTTGACTCAAATAGATGAATTAATTTAAATAAGAATTGAGAGGAAATGATTAATTAAATAAATGATTTGATTTATTTAACCAAGGAGGAATATGTTAGATTAAATCAAATAAGTTTTAATTTAATAAAAGGAATTTATAAATTTTAATCAGATAAAATGATTTATTTAATTAAATAGAAATGTAAGGTTAATTAAGTTAATTGATTAATTTAATCATTGGAGGAGGAAGACTTAATTAAATGAATAATGATTCGTTACATTAAGAGACAGAAAATGATGAAATGCTAAGAGTATGATTTAGGAGAAAATGTCGTTGGTAATTAGGATTAAGTGTGCTGAATCGAATTTGTACATTTTCCATGTCTACACTTCCCCACCCTATCATTTGTATAGTCTTATTATGCATCTCTTAAGTTGTATTATTGCTAGATAGTCAATTGTTTTTTGAGCTATATTATAAAATCCACAAGTTAAAATTTTATGTATATATAACTTCTTCATCTACAACATCAATTAGGTCAGCCTAATTAGATGTAATAAACATTTAAATGTAGCTTGTTGGCTCTAGATTTATCCACACACACTGCTCGCTAAGATTAAAAAATAAAAATTTGAAATAGGTCAACACAAACCTAAAATAACACCCACATAATAGATCATAACATACTCAACTTCCATAGTACATCCAACTCATTAGGTCGGCACTGGTGATGACCTAATAGTAAAATTTGCCAACTGTGCATCCACATCTAGACACATGGACCTTCGAAATTCATGCCAATTGGAATATACACTCATTTGACAATTGTCAACAACTCCACAACTCTACAAAGCCAAAAACCAATCTAGGGAGAAGTACAGACTCATCAACACATATGCACTAAACTGAAAAACACCTACAACTACCGAGTTGAAATTTTGTTACTCATAACTCCAAAACTAGAAATGAAAACAAGATGAAACTATGGAATTAGGATCTTCTATCAACCAAAAAATTTATCTTAGAAGCATAAAGAAAAGTCTTTATCAATAGATCAATGAGGACCCAAATATTGGATCCCCTGTACATAGGATCACTTGAATTGTCAATTAGTCAAATTCCACAACTATTGCCTTCACCGGATCAAACCTTCTTGCAAAATATCTTACATAATCATGTTCAAACATACTCAAGACACCTAAATTGATCTACACCACAGATTTAGTATCAGGATACAATATTGCCATAAATGACAACACTATAATAAATTGATGTATACCTTGTGCCAATTCCACATGCTCATGTTGCCACCAAGTTTATCAATGGCATCTCCTTATTCTTCCAACACTTTTTGTATTAATAAAGTAGCTAAAATATATTTTTATAAGTTACAATAAATATAATCGAGGGGAATATGATCTTCCCTCAATTTAGATAAAATTAACTTGAAAAAAAAATAGTAAAAAAAAGAAACCCAAACCCTTCAATGGTTGAATAAGATGTATACCTTAAAACCTTCACCCCTCCAACCATGCAACTATACACAACTTCATAGGGCCTGAGTAATAGTGCAAAAAATACCTGACCTTAAAGATGGCTTTGGTAATTAAGCCTTCTAGATTTCAAAACCCCCAACATCACATGAATTATTTCAAAACCCTAATGACGAGACAGGTTGCTAAATAGGGAAAAAACTTTAACATGTCATAACCGATAACAAAACATGAAGCAAGGCTTACATCAAAGCTGGACTATTCATCATCATATGTTTACACATACTAATAAAATTTCCTACCCATTCTAAGTAATGGACCGGTTCAATATGCAACATTTTAGATTTAGGAAATTTACTCCTACCTTGGCCTACTCCCTTTGCCTATGTAATGTCGCATCTTCAATGTCTAGAATGAAAGGGTAATAAGTTACCAACTCACCAGGAATAGAAAGAAGCTCCATTTCTTGGGGCCCAAGAATGCCAAGACCTAGAGTGGAAGCTTCCAACACCTCCTCCATCCCACCTTGTATTTTAAGGATGATTTTTTTTAGGCCATTTCTACCACCACCCCTTTGGGACTGGTAGGTCAAGAAGAGCTACCACAAAATATGAGGAGATATAAGAATACACTCTATATCTCTCATTTGAAAACATAAAATATCGTCTCAAGATGATTTTGACCACGCTAATTAACATGAAATTTGCTTCTAACATAATTCATTTCAAACAAAGCTCTGAGATTGCACCAAGGAAAGCTATTTATCTGTGGGTATTCACTGGAACTTGATGGGAGTGTCTATACCTCCACACAATGCACTCTCAATAGGCATGCACACAATGAATTAAATTGAACTATGCCCTCATAATGCCCTATGAGATAGTATTAACCTTGCTTAAAGAAAAACCTGATGAGTGCACTAAAATTCCTTTATCTATATTTTTCCATGCAATCATCTGATGTATGATGAAAGCTTTCAGATCTCTCACATGTAGAGCTCTAGTTGGGTACTTATGCCTATAATAAATGTTAACACGAGCTCACAATATTATTAAATATAATTTTCTTTTCTTGGTTTATCGATAGTACCTCTGGGATAGGAACATTAAATATTATCTCCTATCAAAACAAGAGATATAAATGCAAGCATGGTATGAAATAGGATTAATAGTGTGTTTGGCCGAAAAAGTGAAGCGATCTCAAAATAGCATTCACTAGAATTTAGAGAGCTTCCCTAACACTTGGGAAAAAAAGACACCAAGATGTGGTTCATAGTTAATTGTGATATCATTCATAAACCATGTGCCCAAACCTAAAAAAAAAATGGACCACTAGCGCACTACCTATGTCCTTCCTTCTCAAAGCGTTCCTAAACTTGTGTGCTTAAGACAAATGGCACTATCGATGGTAGATCCCACAACCTATTGAAACTGGAGTAGAGAGCTTTGTATAGCAGTGAAAACACCTTCAAACTACCTATCCAAATCTAAAATGAACCAATTACAATCTTCCCACATCCATCAAGCTTAAAAGAAATCCCGCACTTACGCATGAATGACGTGTGTCATTCTCGGACATCAAGTTTAAGATATAAACTTTTCCAACCTTCGATAGGAGAGTGCAGCACAACGGTCATGACATTATCAGGCAAGCTTAAGATGACAACATAATTTTCCAATGCCTCATTTCTTTTACATCTCTACACATTTTAAGTTAAAATATTAAGAGTTAGAAGATTAATTTTTAATCGGTATAAAAAAAATAGTATAAATTTTAAAAAAAATAAAGTACAAGTTTTAGTGAGAAATCTCTAAAATACTAATTATATATGTTTTATTGTGAATAAAAATAAAATTATTATTTTTATTTTGAAGAATATAACTATATTCATATCAAATAATTTTTAGGCTAAAAATAATTATCTATAAAAAATCACTAGAATTATGTATTTTGTTCAACACTCTTCAATTTTATTATTTAATTTACTCAACTTAAATAGTTTTGTTTCGTTCATCATAATCAGTTAAATAAATTTATAATTCTAGAAAGAAATTCAAAGCAAAGACAACCACTTTCAAAAGTTACATATCATAATCAAAATTAACACAAATACCTTAATAAATAAAAACTTACAATTCTCCAAATCAATCTAATTAATATTTAGTACAATAATAAAGAAAATGTACAATCACCCCCCAAAAAATAATAATAAAACATATATAAACCCTATCAATTCTAACTATGTGATTAACTTAACTTCGTATTAAAAATATTTTAATGAAGCAATTATGCTAATTTTTTTTATTGAATTAGACCAAACATACAATATTATTTATATGAAAAGAAGGTAAAATTCTTTTAAGAAGAGGAATGACTAAATGAGAATTTATTTACATAAAGCCATCATTTTTTTGAACTATAAAGGTTCTTTGTGCTCTAAACAAAACATCTTTCGGTGACAAATTAAGTTGATTCTTTTGTAGGTTATACCAATTGAGATATTACAAATAACACATTATTATATAGATTTACATGTCATATTAGAAACAATGTTTGAAGGGTACACATCTTAATGCTCCAAAAGTTTTAGTCAACATTAGCACTTCTTTTCCACTTTCAACCTTGAATGCCTCTTAATATTTATATTTGGCACCTTCTTTATATGTTTTGAGAGAAATTTTAATGCCTGATTGTATAAAGAAAGCACCATTAAGGAATCATCATGTATTGATCTCCACACCCATCGGCCATAATTTTTAGATTTACAACCTACACATTGTGTTACCTCTTTTTAATAAGACTCTTTTCATGTAGTAAACCTATTTCCTTTAGTTATAATGGGTCGATATGAGCTTCCTCCAATAGAATATTTTCACCGTTTTTAATAGTCATTGTTAGCTACATGAATATGTCAAAATCTAGCTTTACAAAATGTAACATAGATTAAAGATCTGCGATATAAGATAATCTGCAACTAGAATAAACGATGTTAATCCTAATCTAAATAATATTAATCTAAAATAGAACAACAAAGAACGAATAAGAAAACATAATAAACTAAACAAATTAATGGAAAGCTCTCACTGAATATGCGTTCACTCTTTCGAATGATCTTGATTGTTCTTCTCCATTTTTCCTTTTTAGTATTCTTGCCCTCAAATTTCTGTGTTTGAATGCAAGCATAACTTTGTCGAGTGTCTAAGAAAAATATCGAAGATAAGTTTCTTTTCAAAAGAGTATGATTTCGGGAGGAGGAATAATGATAATGATAGGCCATTTTATAGATTTTGGGTTTTTGAACGGTCGGCTCAGATTGAAAGAGAGATCAACGGATGAGATTATTGAATGCCATGCGATGTGTTCTATCTCAGATAGAACGTGAGTTAGAACATGAGTCAAAAAAGACTGCAGATAAAGACTAAGTTAGGATGTGAGTTAGAACACGAGTTCAAGATCTTAATCTTCAGTTAAGAGTCTTCGAAAATAGAAGAAATAAATTTTGTATGTCAAAGAAAAAGTTAGAACTCGAAGAATAATGCATTCAAATGCAAACAAGAGTTAGAACTAGTTAATCAACTAGTTGTGACAGAGAGTCTTCTCGCAGAGATAAACAGGTGTTGAATCCAGAGATAACTAGAGAACTAAAAATAGATCTCGAGTCAGAAGGTGAGTGAATGATTAGTCAACTGATTGATAGAAGAATGTGATATAAATAATTAGTAAATGAATTAAATGTTAGTTTAATTCAACATTCGAAAATGAGAGACTTTAATTAAATAAATAAAGATAATTTATTTAATTTGACTGTTGAAAAGGATAAATTGAATAATTAAATAATAAACATTTAATTATGGATAAAGGGGGTTAAATGAATAATTAAATAATAAATATTTAATTAAGAAGAATAAGTATGATAAAGGGGTAATTAAATAATAAGTTATTTAATTGATAGATAAAGGGGGACGAATTAATTAGTTAGCGACATAATTAAATAAATATGATTTATTTAATTAATCAAGTTGAATAAAAGGTTATTTATGAATTAATGAATTAATTAAAAATGGGTATTTAATTAATAGAAGAAAATATGTGTTAGAAAAGGTAATTAAATAATTAACATTATTTAATCACGACCACAGACTATAAAAAAATATGTCGAATGTGTACTTGCAGGCCTAGACCAATTTTCGGTATCTACAGTTTGCCCCTCTTTGATACAATGTTGTTATGTAATTGTGTCAAAGAAAAATATGCCCTGATCGTTCCCCAGCATGAAATAGGTTAAGGTATGCCCCCTCAGGAAAATTGACAATTTTAAAAAAAATTCCAAAAACATTAGGAAATATTCCCGATAAGTCAATTTGATAGTCAGAAATGCTATGGAGTTGATGGAATTGAAATTGGAGATGATACGAATGTGTACCGGTCATTTGAAGTTAAAAGGTTAAGCGACCAATAGACTAGGGTAGAAGAAATGCCACCCAAACCCTAGCTATAAATAGGAATTAGGTTGAAATCTAATTCATTTGCACCCAGAGGAGTTTGGAAAAGTGAAGATTTGCTTTGACTAGTAGATGAAAATGGCACCCATTCCCTATGCTACGCATCGAGGATATCAGATCCAGACTTTTAGGTGGCCAGCCGATGCAGGACCACTGGTATGTACCCGAAAATGAACCTCTAAAATGTTTTTTTGCATGTGTTTCTAGGAATTGAAAATTCAATTAGCAAATGCGGTTCTTCGTGAACGACGCATATGCCGTCGTATTCGCTGCATTTGACTGCGAAACGACGCATGTGCTAAAACACGTCTAGGCTAGGTTAGGCATTTTAGGGCATAAACACATGTGAAATATAATGCACTGCATATGTATATATGCAACGCATCTACATTAGGATTAGATGCATGTGGGGTAGTGAACCACATGTGCATTAGTGAAACGCATATGTAGTAGGTAGATAGGCTGTAGAAAATGCACCGCATTTGGTTTATTTCACCGCATTTGTAGTAGGTAGAAATGGGTGTGGGAAATATGCAATGCATATGTAATATGCACCACAAATGAGGAGTTATGCAACGTATTTGTTAAAATGCACCGCATCTATGAAAGTGAGCCGCATTTGGCTGGTAAAATTTTCCAAAAAATTTGCCTAAGAAAAAATTGAAAATTCTTGACATCATGGTTTAAATGTAGGTTGTATTAGATCCTATATATACATGGGAGACATGTCCTAACACATTCGATCTGAGAGATCGTCTGACTAGTGCAGAGATACGACTTCTATGGAGACTTGGTCTACATCACTGTCTATCGATGCCCACTATTCGGGTGAACACATTGTGTGAGCGATGGAACTCTGAGACATCATCATTTTATTTTTTGACTGGGGAGGCCACTGTCACATTGGAGGATGTGTACAGGATACTGAGACTGCTGATTAGAGGAGAGCAGGTTATGTACGATACCTAACGTGGATTGACCGAGTTAGCGAGATTTTATCAAGTGGATGATATCAGTAGGCTCGGTATCAAGCATTATGAGATCAGATGGCTAGTGTTAGTGGATAGATACAATAGGATTGACTACATATTAAGTACACTGATAGGGGGGATAGTTCTACCAGATCTATGAGGTCATGGTTTTCCAGTTGGATGGGGTGCAATGTTGGTTGGTATGCTGGAGAGAGAGACTATCTATGCTTGGGGTCCATGTTTACTAGGGATGTTATATTTCCACTTACACAATATTTATTACAAAGATGCACAGTCACTGAGCTATGGGACCACTCTGCTGATGGTGTGGGCTTGGGAGAGGATAGTTGTGTTTCGTCATCCAGTTACTGTAGAGTGACAAGAGAGATTCTCGTATGTGTTTCGGTATACAAGACACATGTGGGAGACATTGGATTTTGGAGACATGCACTTGACATTCTAGATCAATTCACGTGGAGACCGTACATGGATTGTGAGGAGTGGTCAGATGAGGATAGACATTTGGTGTTTTGCAGACAGACACAATACCTTATTGGGAGGACTGTTTCGAGTGTGCATATCATAGAGTGACACTTGCCAGAAAGAGTTCTGAGATAGTTCAGCGAGGTTCGGGATGAGCCTTAGAGTAGAGTAGAGTTTGCTTGTTCATCTAGAGAGGTTCCATATTGGGGGCCCATGATTCATGTTGCTACCGTAGAGGCAGAGATACAGGCCTTACAACCAGTACAGTGGGGTTGAAGAGAGGGAGCAGTAGACCCAGGGATTACAACTGCATATGATGCATGGTGGATAGAGCATCGACTTGTTCCTTACACAGATCCAGATTAGTCAGTACCCATTGAGAGATGAGGCATAGGTCCGAGAGGATGGCAGAGAGGTGGAGGTGCCTAAGTTGGTAGAGTTGGAGGGAGAGGTGGTAGGCGAGGATGGAGAGGACGGAGAGGGGGTCGTGTAGGTGGACTTTCACCTATCCATGAGGTAGTAGTAGAGGATGCACCGATGTTGGACATCGGAGGTGGAGCTGATGTATAGGCTGGGGATGAGCAAGTTGCCGAGAAGGCAGTTGTAGAGGAGCATGCAGAGGTAGATATTGGAGGAGAGGATGCTGCAGAGGATGTGGATATGGACATGGATATAGACCATCTAGGTATTCTAGCAGGATATGGAGAGGATGATGTTGAGGAGGAGGCATCGATGGAGGAGCAGGAGAGAGAGCTTAGGGATTGGATTGTGGAGGGGAGATGGGAGGATGATGTTCCTAGGGATAGTGATAGGGAGGCTTTGGACGAGAGACTCAAACTGATGATAGCAGAGTTTGATGCTATGAGGATAGAGAGAGACAGTGCCTATGCAGAGAGAGAAATTGCACATGCAAAGAGAGACAATGCTCATACAGAGAGGGACAGTGCACTCATGGAGACTTATTAGGCCATAGCTTGGAGACAGGAGATAGAGAAGCAGTTCACAGAGGTCAGACGCCTTTGCAGTGGGTCTTCATCTGATGGCATGGTATGAGAGTTAGTCAGATCAGTTGAGAGAGCTACCTATTACAGGGACTTATATGAGGTAGTGGTGCCAACAGAGAGAAGGGCTCCTAGCTTTTCAAAGGTGCATAGTTAGAGATCACAGGGCAGGAGTCACACCAGGACATAGAGTACAAAGGGTGTGGTAGGACCATCGAGGGCAGGTCCGTATGAGAGGCCTTCCATCTCACAAAGAGCACCTTCAAGGATTTTCCCACCACCTTCACCACGTGACAGTAGTGGCAGTGGGACACAATGATATGGTTACATATGTAGACATTTGTATTTTGATCAGAGAGCCTGTGAGCTCATGTTTTATTTATGGACACATTCAGACATTGTACTGTGACACACTATTTTGAGCGATATATATATATATGATTTTGGTGGCTTCTATATGATATGCAGTTCTATTTTATGGATGATGCATTATTTATACATAATTATGTTTCCTAGATGATGTATGTACATGTGTTATGAATGAATGTTTCTACATATTATGAGTTATGCATTTTATGATGTTATGGATGTCTTAATTTACTTATGATAATGAATGCAATGTTCTATATGATGCTTATTTATATGTGATGGTGATATGTACATGCAATGTTTACATTATTTATGCTATGATGATGAAATCCCTATTATGTCATGATTTTGAATGTATGCAATGAAGATGTTAATGTTACTATCTATATGTTTGACATGCAATGCAACGATGTGAAATGCTATAGAATGTATGCATATGCAGATGTTTTAATGTTTTTATTGTGTCACAGGACTTTATCATTATGTCGAAGAAGAGAAATGTTAGCATGAATGAATTCAAAATGTTAGTAAGAAATAATTACGGTTGATTGATTGAGAAAAACATATAATCTTCGATATATTGCCAAATATGCTATGCTTGCTTGTTATCATCATTGGGTGAGACATGACACAAATGGATAGTACACACTATGAAATAAGATAGACCATAGTGTACAAAGTCATCCATCTGCGAAGAATAGACAGTCACAGACAAGGAGTGTCTTAACTCATACTAAGGACAAAACTACCCCAGTCGTTTTGTCGAGACAAATAAAAGACGGGTCATGAGATGTCATTGCTCCTCTAAATCCTTGATAGGACATCCTTGAGGAAACTAGTAACATGAATCAAAAACCAATGTTAAAAAGACAATTGACAAACAACAGCCAAAGAAAAAGAGTCCTGGGACATCCTTGCTTCTCTAAATCCTTCAAGGGACATCCTTGAGAAAGCTAGTAACTGGACTTAATTCACAAATCGATAAAAAGATAAGACAAAGTAAGATATAAAGTCATAAAGCCAAATAAAAGTATTTTGCAAAACTTGATCTTGTGGGATTGTTTGATTGTTTGATGTTTGACATAGTGTAATGTGAGAGATGACACATACCACC
The DNA here is from genome assembly GCA_007115665.2 of Sequoiadendron giganteum. NCBI lineage: Eukaryota > Viridiplantae > Streptophyta > Pinopsida > Cupressales > Cupressaceae > Sequoiadendron > Sequoiadendron giganteum. Next base: position 102,401,761 of record CM021104.1, read on the forward strand.
TAAGACATTGAGTCTAGTTTTGACTTGGTGACTTCTGTATAAGGCATGACAAAGCCTGGTTTCAGAAAAGACACGTGTCGTATAAGACGTTGGAGCCTGATGACGTTGAAGTGAAAAACTACATGAGACTATGATAATTTGATGACATTTGTTGACAAGAAAGACATATATTGCTTAAGACATAGGTTGATCACTTTGATAATGTGTTTGATATTGACTTGATGACTGTTTGAGATGTTTTGCCTTGTTGATGCATGACTTGTTTTGATTCCTTGATTGAATAAAAAGTGTGTGTGTAGATAGTGTATGACATGAGATGATACCCTAAACTATGATATGCAACTTGTGTGATAGTGATTGTGAATGAACCCTATTGGACTGACCTAGTGCGGTCTCAAGAGTTCATCAATTGATTAGCCTTGCCTATGTTGCACATGCAGAGACCTCGTAGTTTGACACGACCAATGAATTTGAATGTACAAAGAGTCATGATTTAAATGTGTGTGATACATGAAAAACCTAGACTGATAGACCTAATGCCTCGGGGGCACATCGATTGATGGCCTTGCCTATGTCCTAGTCGCAAAGGCAGCGTAGTTCGACTATGACTGATTGAACATGACTGACTTGACTCTGTTTTTGGTATTTTCTAACATGTTTTGATTTTTTTGGATTTTTGAAGTTTTCTAATGTTTTTGGGATTTTTCAGGACATTTTCGATGGTGTGACTTTATGTACAAGGTGTCAAGGCACAGAACAAGGATTTTCCCCTAGTCGGGAATAAGATTTGCAAGATGGAGTGGGGAATGCGATGGAATGGACATTAGATGTCAATCGTTCCAAGCAATGGATAAGACAACCATTTATTATGAGTGATGGTGAAAATGCCTGATTGGAATGATGGTAGATGAAAGAGCGAGCTTGACTACACATGGCACCTGTTTGCTAAGTTTTCACCATGGTACTTATCCATAGCACCACCGAAGTGGTTTTCACTATTGGACGGATTTATTTCTCTTTACTATTTTGATTTTCTCAATTTTTTTGGAGTTACAAAGATGCCTGTTTGCTAGGTTTTCATCAAGGTAACCATTTTTTTGTATTTTCTAGATTAAGACACGGATTCTCAGAAGCTAAGCATAGAACCTCTTTAGATGAAGATTATTGATAGGTGACAAAAGTGGCCCTCCCTCAGGAGTAGAGAGTTGGTACGCTCCTGATCCAAAAGCTTCTGTGAAAATATAAGGCCCTAACCAGTTAGGTTCAAACTTACCTAGTTTTTCTCGTTCAGCTTGATTCTTAGGATTCTCCATTAAAACTAGGTCACCAATGTCAAAGTGTCTATTGAGAACTTTCCTATTGTAGCTACAACGAAGATGATTTTGATATGCTTGCAAATGATCTAGTGATTTCTGTTTTCGTTCATCCAATAATTCTAGCTCTTGTAACCTAGATACATGGTATTCTTCATCGTCAATGTGACCCTTCAAGAATACCCTCAAGGAAGGTATTTAAACCTCAATAGGTAAAATATCTTTGGATTCAAATACTAGGGAGTATGGAGTGGTGCTAGTGGGAGTACGGATGCTTGTGCGGTAAGCCCATAAGGCAGGATTCAACTGTAGGTGCCAGTCACAACCAGCGTCATTGATAGTCTTCTTCAGGATTCTAATAATGGTTTTATTAGATGCCTCGGCTTGGCCATTACCTTGTGGGTAATATGTGGTGGATAAATGATGTTTGATATGGAACTCTTCACATAAATGGTGTACTTCTTGGTTCTTGAATGGGCGGCCATTGTCTGTGATTATGGATTGGGGTACACCATACTGACAAATGATATAGTTTAGGATAAACTTAGATATTTGCATGCCGGTGATGTAGGTCATGGGAATAGCTTCAATCAATTTGGTGAAGTATTCGGTGGCGGTTATGATGAATTTATGGTCGTTGGATGATGGAGGGTGTATCTTACCTATGAGGTCAAGTCCCCATTGGGAAAAGGGCCATGGTGATGTAATCGGACGAAGCTCCTGTGCTGGTGCTCTTATCAAATATCCATATATCTGACACTTTCTACATTTCTTTACAAATATATATGAGTCTTTCTCCATTGTAGGCCAATAATAACCTAGTCTCATAATCTTATGGGCTAAAGTAGGACCACTTGAATGAGATCCGCATATACCCTCGTGCACCACTTGCAAAGTTGTTTGTGCTTCCTTAGCATCGAGACATCTCATTAGGGCATTATCTAAGGTATGTCTATACAGGGTTTCTCTGATGATGGTGTACTTAGCTGACTTACGGATGAAGGTTCGGCGTTGGTTATTGGACAAGTCTAGAGGTAAGGTTTGGTCAGTTAGATAGTCGAATATGTCTTTATACCAAGGGGACATAGGACCAACAATGGTACACACCATCGTAGTATCGGGGAAATCATAGGCAGGAACCAACAACTGTTCAACTAGAAACTCAAACTTAGGCACATTACTCGGAATATCCAACAAGGAACCCACGGTTGCCATAGCATCTGCAGCTCTATTTTGTATACGTGGTATTTTTTGAAAAGTAATTTCTTTGAATTACTACTTGAAACTATCTACCATACGCTTGTAAGGGGAAAGCTTCTCATCCTTAGTCTCGTAATCATCATTTACTTGCCGGATTACTAGCTGAGAGTCGCCAAAAACATGTAGACTCTTAATCTTCCATTGAGCTACCATTTTTAATCTTGTCACTAAGGCTTCATACTCTGCTATGTTGTTGGTACAAGGGAAATCAATCCTAAATGATTTAGGAATGGTATGATCACCTCAAGGTGTAACAAATAGGATACCTACTCTTGAACCACGATTTGTATGAGACCCATCAAAGCATAATTTCCATTCGATTTTTATGTCAATGTTGAAGATACATTCATCAAGAAAATCTACCACTAACGGATAGTCTGCCTTCATAGGTGCATCGGCTAACTGATCTGCAATCACCCGCCCTTTTATAGCCTTCCTCTCGACATATTGGATGTCATAATTGCTAAGTATCATAACCCATTTAGCCAATCGGCCTGTTAATGTTGCCTTACTTAGGAGGTATTTGAGGAGATCAATCTTTGCAACCAACATTGTTTGGTGATTGAGCATATAGTGCCGAAGATTTTGGGTAGCAAAGACTACTACAAGACAAAAAAATTCTATGTTGCTGTAATTTAATTCATATCCCACTGAGGTATGACTGATGTAATAGACTGCTCTTTCATGACCTTGATCATCGTTTTGTGCGAGAAGAGCCCCTAATACCGATTGAGTTGCTGAAATGTATAGTATCAATGGTTTTCCATCTGTAGGTGGCATTAAGACTAGTGGAGTAAGCAAGTAATCCTTGATTTTTTGGAAGATTCCTGACATTTAGGTGTCCACACAAAAGGTACTCCTTTCTTGGGTAGATGTTGAAATGGGTGTATTTTATCTGCCAGTTGTACTATGAAATGCCTTATTGACTGTAATCTTCCCTATAGGGTTCTGTGTTGACCAATGCTGATTGGAGGAGGCATTTCTATGATAACTCTTACCTTCATTGGATCTACTTCAATGCCTCTTCGAGAAATGATATACCTTAACAGTTTCCCCGATTTCACTCCAAAGACACATTTCTTTGGATTCAACTTGACGTTATAATTCTTTAGCCTCTGAAATATCTTGTCTAGAACCTTCAAGTGATCTTCCCTTGTTTCTGATTTAGCTATAATGTCATCTACATAATCTTCCATGAGAGTATGTACAAAGTCATGGAAAATCATAGTCATTTCCCGTTGATAGGTAGCTCCTGCGTTCTTAAGGCTAAAAGGCATAATATTCCAATAGTATGTGCCCCATGGACACGTGAAAGTTGTCTTGTGTTGGTCTTCAACTGCTATTTTTATTTGGTTATATCTAGAGAAACCATCCATGAGGGATAGCATCTCGTATCCTGCTGTAAGATCTACTATCATGTCGATGTTTGGCAAAGGGAAGTCATCCTTAGGACATGCCTTATTGATGTCTCTAAAGTCTGTGCAAATGCGAATTCCCCTAGTTGGTTTAGTCACTGGTAGAAGATTTGATATCTAGTTTGCATAATCTATCGTCCTTATTAATCCTACATCGAAGAGTTTCTTAAGTTCTGCCTTGACCAATAGAGCAATTTGCGGATGCATTTTCCTTAACTTCTGTTTGACTGGCTTAATAACTGGTTGTAGTGGTAAATGGTACAATATTAGGTCTGGATCCAGCCCAGGCATGTCAGCATACGACCATGCAAAGTTTATCTATCTCTTTGTGAAGAAGTCCTTAAACTCAGGTTTTTTTGTCTCTGTTAAGGAAGCTACAAAATATACCTTCCGAGGATTCTCTTCTGTACCTATGTTGACTTCAACAAACTCTTCTACTAGCATCGGTGACTTTTCTTGTTCAACGGGGAGAATATTTAAACCTCTATCCTTGGGTGCCTCAGAGAGGTTTTCGCCCTCGGATATGTCCTTTATTTTGACTGTTTCTTCGTCCAAAGGCGCCTTTCGATTTTCACCTAGGGACTCATCATTTTTATTTTCATTGTCTTTTTTGTTTTTATTCTCATTTTTGCGACTAGAGGTGTAAATAGACTCCTCAAAATATGCTTTGTCATCCAAGTCTATGGTAAAACCCGCTTTATGATCCCCTCGTGGTATGCCTTCTCTAAGTCCCATGAACTCAACAATTGCTTCATCGTTCTCGAATGTATCTATGATAGGTGTACCTTGTTGATCCCAGTCAATAAGTTCGGGATATATAAGGGGCATGTCATCATCAGAGTTTTTAAAGGTAGCTGCTGACAAGGTAAGTATAGAATGGTTGAGATGGTCACAGAGGTTTTGGACTAACTCCTTCTTGTTCTTCTTTCTAGGGGTAGGTAAACTCTGATGTGGGACTATTGTAAGGGCTGAATCGTCAAAAGATGGTTTGTCAAGTGCCCAAGATGCATGATCAAGGGTTTCCCAATAATAGTTATTTTTCCATTCTTCTTTATACAAGTGTTTCCTATGACGGGGACTAGATGGTTTTGGTATAGGTTTTATCTTTAGGTCCAATTCTCCAAATAGAGTATCTATGTTCATGGTACTGGTAGAGGAAAGGGAATCCCATTCACAATCACTTGAGTCAGGGGATTCATCATAAATTGGGGGTTTGTCATAAACTAGGGGAAGTGGTTCATGAGATATCTCAATGTCTGCGCAAGCACTCACTTCCTCTTGAAATTGTGATGAAGTACTAGGAAACCCAATTCTAAG
>CM021104.1:103065335-103116425 GCA_007115665.2 Sequoiadendron giganteum
AAGAGCTACAATGCTACCCATAAGAAGACAAAATAGGCTAAAGACAAGGAATGTATTTTAAATTGCTAAATATTTGGGGGTAGGTGGAACCCTAATTTTAGTGAATCTTGGCAACACAATGAGAGTAAATCTTGGCCATTCATTTTTCTTTTTGGACACTATAAATAGGGGGTCTCCTCTCATTTTCAAGAGAGAGTTGAGTTGTTGTAAAGACATGTTGCTGGAATGTTAATAGAAATTCATTGACTTGGTGGATTCTTTAGTTCCAACTTCATGTTGCATTCTTCTTCTTCTCATATGTAGTGAATTTGAGTAGACTAACTTTGTTGTTCTATGTGTTCTTACATGCTTTAGTAGTGTAGTTAATGTTGTTCATTGGTTTTGAAGAATTTTGTTGTGTTGATGCCCTTCTTTGTTCATGCTTTTTGTTGTTTATTGATGATAAAATGCAGTATAAAGCTAGTCTGAACATTATATGAATGTTGCACTTAAATTCTATCTCTTGTTCATGCTTTGTGGTGAATGAAAGGCTGAAAATCTTCAAACCTTAGAAGATTGCACTTATTTCATGAGACTACGAACTAATCTGGTTAAGTGGAACTAAGTTTTAGGAAGGTTGTCCACTGTAGCGCTCTCCATTATCACTGTTCATTGGTAGTTTCGGATCCGGGAACCTCTTCCTCTCCCTTCCCTTTTGAATTTTATTTGGAATAGTAGTTTAGATAAATTTCATTGCACATTGTAAAGCCAAATCATAAGATCAAAGTGGAGTTTAAGACTGTTGTCCTGAACTTGCAGCAAAAGAGCAAATTTTTAGAAAATTTCATTAACTTAATCCAAGGAACCAACTTCCCTCCAACTTAACACACATAAGGTTGCCCTATGATTACCAATAAATCACATAAAACCAATTGAGATATTCCACACATGTCATGACCTAACACCCGAGAGACCTTGGGGTAATTTTTAGCAACTTGTTGTTGGAGATTTCCTTCAAGAGAGGTAGTGTGCTTATGCATTGCCTATGTTGAGAAGTGTAAAAAAACCCATCAACAAAGACATCAATTATTGAAGTGTTATCAATCCTCCAAATAGTTAACTGAAGCAAGGTGGGATCCACCTTCCATGTGGGTGCCCCATGTGCTCCTATCTTATAGAAGCTCAAAATGGATGTCCCCACATGTTCCTATTATTTAGGAATAATTACAAATGTCAATTTACATGTTCATTTCATTTGAATTTAATCTCTTTCTAATCATAGTGTTGGGGAAGACTTTCTAAGGACTTAGGAGATACATGAAATATGTTTAGGATTGCAATTAAATGATATCCTATTCCCAACATTCTCCCACTTGACATTATACATTGCAATTATTCTAAACAAGGAATCATTATTATAAATCACGTACATGACTCAAGGCCAATGGCCTTCCTACACCAAGAGAACTTATCTGCAACATTGATCAAAGTGTCAAATTTCTCAATCAATACCTTTCCCAAGTCTCTGTAACCTAACTATCATAGGTAGAACTTCATGCTATCAAAATAACAACCCAAATCTGCAAACAAGTCCCTGTATATCCACCATCCTACAAAATAAGAATTCAAGGTAATAACACACATAAACATGCGATAAAAAACCTTTGAAGTAACTCACTATAGTAAAGTGGAACCAGTCTAAGAAAGGTTCCTCTCTCATACACAACACATATACTTTATGTAACTCCCACTACATAGGTAATGTCAAATCTGAAAACAAAATCGCAAAATTAATAATTCTTCCTATAGCACTTCACATAGAGGATGTGGCTAAATCCTTTATCATAGTGTCAAATAAGCATACAATGATATGCAAAATACATCTCTCTTAACACAAGAACCTTCAAGAAGAAGACAATATTCCCATAAAGAGAGAACCTGCAAATCAAACCATGTTCTTATACCACACTAATATGTGCCAAACTGTGTAAAGTAAGATCTCCTTCAACACTACCAAACTAAAAGGATATCGACATCTAACCATTCAACTTATAATGAAACATGAAAAAACTTAGATGTAAACCTCTCACATAAAGTAGATCAAACTTAGCCAAACATTCCCACAACAAAAGGGAATATGCCAAAATCCACTAACTATCTCTCGTACCTCTCCTACCTAAATCCTCAGAACTAACTCCAGTTCAAGATTGAAAGGAGAACAATATAAATACATAAAATCATGCATCTACTTCTCAACAATCCCTTAGAACTCAATTTTCAAGACTAATGCATAAGAGAAGTCAAGACACATATAAATAATGCACCTAATAATCAGGTGAGAAACACCTCTTAGATCATTTATGTGCCGATTAGACCAAGAGTGGGATACAAGATTGTCTTGTGCATATAAAACCAAGCAATATAGGCTTTCAATAAAGAGAACCTTCTCATCAGGTCTATGATGGAATCACATCCATTTCTAGGTGTAGGCTCCTCGATCTTTATTGTTGAATTTTTTTTATAACAAGTAACCATTCCAACACTTATCTCTTAACATAAGAAATATCCAGCCTAACCCAAGTCTTTTTAGTAACCATGAGCACCCACTAATCAATCCATTCCAACTTCAAATGCAACATGCATAATCATGAAGCTCTAAGCAAATGATTAATACTCAAAACCAAAATGATATGCATCCTCTCCAAAGGAAGAACAATAACACCTTTACCAAAAAACTCTTAGGGTCCTCCATGAAAGAAGATGTTAAAACCTCTTCAAATTACATGAAGATAACCATATCCTACCAAAGCTCCCACTAAATTGTGATACCGAGCTATACATGGCAACAAGATAAACATCAAACCATCACTCTCAAAAACTCCCACTGAAACATGTAACCAAGTTATCCATGACATTGTGATAACCATCTCCTAAATGAAGATCATTCATGGCCTTAACACAATCAAAGAATTTGTTGTTAATGAAACAACTCCCAAAAGGTCAAGCATAACCATAATCTCTAAACCAAGAAGATTAAAACACACTTCTTTTACAAATCTGTAATATCACAATAGTACAAGCTCTCACTATAGCCAAAAAAAACCTTCAAACTTTTAAGAGAAAGGTGTCCCAAACTCTACCCAACTGTTAGCTATGATACCAAATGTTGAAAATGAAGGTAATTTTGTAGCTGAAAACTTGTGAAACTATGAGACTGTAGATCTAATTAAGTATTCTTTGTCACAATTATTTGTGTAGGATTAATCTGTTTAGATCAATTTTACCAATTGTAGAAAGAGACAAAAGATTGTAGAAGAATGAGACAAGAAGATAAAAGTGACACAACATATATGTGGAGAAACCCTTTTAGGAAAAAACTCCACCAGAATCAATAGTGCTTAAATTATTTAACCTTTGAACAAGATTACAATAACACTGTATCAATCCTTGATTGATAGGCTTCCTTTTCTTCAACAATCCTTCTTCACAACCTGCAATAAAATCTCATACACTTTCTACAACACAAGCTATCCATGCATTCGATGTGACCAGGGATGAATCCACACATCACATGCCATGCTTCAAACCCTCACACATGCACAAGCTCAACGTGCTAATCTGCTAATCTGTTACAAAATTTGATGCAATTGTTGTAATAAATATATAATTAATGAGCATATAAACTCATAAGAGTTATCAAATACAAGAGCATAAAGCTCCTCACAAAAAATCATGCTTAGATTGTGCAAGTAGAGTTCCACACTATAACATGAAGTCAAAACTAGAGTATCCTCAATTTAGGCACCCCAAACTGAACACTTAATTGATCGTTGGTCAAGAAAATATCTTGCAAGCATCACCTCAAAGTTGGTGCCCAATAATGGGTCCACTTAACTGAGCCTTGTAAATACCTTATCATGCAAAAGGTGTTAACTGAAAGATGTCAACTTGGGTGCCCAAGGTGGGCCCAAGTCAATCTTAGTTAATTGAAACATATCTTTGGGTGATCCCACAATACTGGTTTACAATTTTTGGCCAAACTGGACACTGAAATAATTTTCTAACTAAATCTTCACTTTCGGGCACCTATAGCGGCTAAATCATGAGGAATTTGAAGATGATGCAAACTAGTGATTTGTGACACTTTGTTTGAAGATTCTAAATATAATTTTTTTCAAAATTTTTGGAATTAAATTGCACTTATTTTTCCATCTCCTTCGAAAACTAGTTTTTTTCAGCAAACAACATTTTTAAGGAGTGACGCTCACAGTATACAACATAACTTTTTTCCATGAAGGATAAAATTCTAATTCTTTCGAACTTAGATTTGCAACTACGATAGTAGTGCTTCTAATTGGTATCATAGTGTTTTATTGAATATTTTTTCCTTAATCAAGTTTTGAAGTCCAACCAATTACAACTCAGACATAGGCAAACCGTATACAACATAACTTTTATTGTATGTATCGAAATTCAATTTATTTTGTTGTTGGATCAAGGACTTCAATATTTGCAGCACTCATATTTTTCAAATGTTTTTTTGATAATCTACTATTTTTCCACATGTGTAGAACAAAGAGCTTTATTTTCGGTGAAAAACCTATGTTTAATAAACTAAAAAAATAAATACATAATAAAACCAAAACATATTAAAATTATATTCATTGGATAGCTCATTCTGAGGACTACCATCATCCAGTTTGGTTTATGAAGTTTCTTCCATTTTCATCCTCAACCCGAGCTTCGAAGGGCAAAATTCTAGAGTTTTTTGGGCTAGAGGGTGAGAAGGTGGGAGATGGAGTGTTAGGGCGAACTAGGAAGTTCGAGCAAACCCCCTTTCAAAAAGGGTTTTCCTTTGTGTTTTTTGCAAGAATGGTGGGCCCAAGGCATTTAGTGGGTTCACTCGAACCTGGGTTCTAGTGAACCCTCTTTTGGTTTGCTTGAACCAATAAATTCGTTTGATCCCCAAAAACCAAAATTTTTGGCATGGGGTCAATTTTTGCAACTTTTCCTTCCTCACTTGAATTGTAAACCACTTTTGTGGGTTTACCCCTCTCCATCAATTTATGCAAACAATATGCATGATTGATCATCCCCACTTAACTAAAAGTATCCACCTGTTATCTGTCATGCAACTGAAGTTATTAGTCATGCAACTCAAGTCAACTAACATGCAACTCAAGTCAACTAGCATGCAACTCAAAATAAATACATGCAACTAAAGATAACCGAACCATAACTGAACCATAACTGAACTAAACTAAACTGAAATGATACTGAACTAATAGTGCCAACCCACTGTTGTAAATATCAATCCCTATTTTGTAGGAACAAGACATGTATTACTAAAGTGTTATCAATCCTCCAAATAGTTAACTAAAGCAAGGTGGGATCCACCTTCCATGTGGGCACCCCATGTGCTCCTATCTTGTAGGAGCTCAAAATGGATGTGCCCACATGTCTCTATTATTTAGGAATAATTACAAATGTTAATTTACATGTTCATTTCATTCGAATTTAATCTCTTTCTAATCCTAGTGTTGGGGAACACTTTCCAAGGACTTAGGAGATAGATGAAATATGTTAAATGGCATCCTATTCCCAGCATGACTCATTATTGAGGAGCATGCATTTTTATACAATAAAAGACAGTTGATACACTTTCTAATATCGTGTTTTAATGAAAATATGTGTTCATGCCTTAAGTCATGGTTTCAATAGTTGTAACAACGTGATTCAATGATAATTCATATGCAAGAAGGTTGTAAGAACCACACAATCTAATATTTTTAAGTCAGCATATAAGTTTTTACTTCATGGTAATATTTATTTGGAAATGTCAAGCCATAGGAAGAAAGGTTAAAGTATTCCTTATGTTTCACAAACCTTGGTTAGCCACGACATATAGTTGTGAAGCAGTTAGAATTGTTTAAAAAGTTCAAACATAGTGTAAACATTGAGGAGCTGTAGATATTACCAAAGACAACACTTATTATGCATAATGGAAAGATTTGCACATATCAACTATAGCAACCATCTCAAACTTGGGTGGAGGAATATCAGTTCTATAACTACCATTTAAAATCAATTCTTATGAACCTATCATCATCGAGCCATTCTTTAGCGAGAGAATGAATTGCGATAACTGTTTAAGGGAGATCTTTTACCTCAACTTGGTAAGAAATTGATAACTAATCTTTCTCATTCTAATTTGAGCATATATATATGATAATTTTATAGAAAGAGGGGTTGGATAATAATACAATCAATTCTTATCTAAATCAAGTCATCCTTTTTATACGCAAGAGGAAGTATTGATAGAGAGACAACAAGTGTATTAAATAACTAAACAACCCTAAAGAAGACAAGGATTTTTCTCATTGAAAGTTAAATATCCATTGATAGGTACTATGAAGAGAAAAGCCAAGTTCCCTCTGGGTAGAGCATTAGGATTGATTCAACCATATTTCTAGGTGGTAAGAAACCATGATCTGTTCTAGTTCTCTTAATTCATAATTTGTTAAGTGTCAGGAAAAAGAATAAGTAATGGTAGCTCATAAAGAGTAGAATCGATAACCCTTTGTTATTATAAATGTTTTTGACTTGTTCTTGAGTTGACCAAGCTGAACTATATGCATTCTTGTGAGTTTTTGAAAGTCAGTCCTTGTGTATGTTATGTGAGAGTTTAATACTCTGTTCTTTTTTGCCTTATTTGGTATGGGGATACGACCTCAAGGGAGTTGAGAGTTATTTTATTTATAATGGTTAAAATGAACTAAATGATGGTTGTGAGTTCCTCACATGCATGCAGTGCTTACATTTTGAACTCTTAGATGAGAAAGTGGAGGATATTAAGCTGAGATATTAAGCTGAAACCTTGTGTGAGACTTAAGGTGAGAATAAAGAATGTGAGTTATTAAATTAATGGGCACAACTAGGTGCTAAATCTAGCAAGGTGCCCTTATAGCAAAGGATAGAATCCTTGCCCCCCTTACGCTAAAATTTTGTGAATGAAGTTGAGGCTTTGAAAAGTAACTTGATATATTGTAGGTATCAAACCTTTTAGAGTTTCATTGTGTATGTAATATAACCTAGTAGAAGGTTTTACGAGAAGGGAGTTTTCTCTATTAATAGGTGACCTCTTAGGTCATGATAAATTGTTTAAATGGAAAGGAATACTAGGGGAACCACTTTGTGGGGAAATACCCCTTGTTTTTGGGTACTGCAAACTAGTGGTAATTTCCAAGACTCATTAGTTACACTAAGTAACACAGGGGTTCAAGAAAGGTCCAATCTTCTGTCAACTCAGTTGAGTTATGTTTAGAAAGACAAGTAATGTTGTGTTATAAATTATTTATGATTGTTTGTTGGGTGGAATAGTTAGTTGCAGTACACCCTAGGTTAGGAAAGGTTTTCCAAGTTGAGTAGGGTGGGTGAAAAAATGACTTCAATCCTAGTAGAGATTATATCTACGATACAAATACTATGGCCATAGCGAGTGCAGTTGTCTCTGCATGTACTTATTGGTTCACTATGTCCCAAATACTTAGCTAGTCAGATTGTTGTACATAGTTGGAAGGTATCTGGATAGTTGTGTGATGGTATTAGTTAAGTAGGGCACAACATTGGAGCTCAGATAGTATAACTAAGAGGGTTCTCAACTAATCCCTTTATTGAAGGGCATGGCCACTTCCAGTTAGGAAAGTGTGCATGGGACTGCTTAAGTCCATAGTTGGAGGTAAAGCACCCGAGTGACGCTCTCCCTATTACATATGACATGTTGAGTCTTGAAAGATAGTACTTGAACCATATATGGGTCTTTGACCCTATTTTCTTTAAGTTATTGTTTATACATTACTTAATTGAAATAATTGAATTATGATCCAAAAATTAAACGATGTTAATATTTTTAGTTAAAAGTATTTATATATGCTTCGATATATCTAAATGGAAATAGTATGCAGTAGCATGTTTCTTTTATTGAAGAAAAAAATGTATCTCTTTTACCTTGAATGTCAGTTGCTAACTCTTTGGTAAAAAAAATCATGGTAAATATTTTGTAAGAAGGAGATGGTTATTACATATGGTATCGGAGCTACCGGGTTATGCACTTGGGCCTATGAGCTCATAGCATAAGTATTGTGCTCAACATTAAGAGACGAATGTTTGGAAAAATTTATACTAGAGATGGTGTGAACCAAGCAAACCACCAGAAAGTCCATTGTTGGTAATGAGCGATACCTAAAGGCAAAGAAAGAGCGAGAGACTCTATAAAAAATAATTCAAGGGACTAACGTTGGCGGTGAAACTTGGTTGGGGGATACCGAAACCTTCTCACATGCCATGAGTCAAATCAAGGATAAAAGGGAGGAACTAAAATGTTGATGGTGTTTTCATGCACTTCACAACACAGGTAATACGTAGGTGCATTACCTCTCTTGAAAGACAATTTCCCACAATTAGATTGTAGAACACTATCCCAAGGTCTCTCGGATGTCAGGTCATGACGATGCTTGGAATATTTCAGTTGATTTATGTGATTTGCTGGAATCACAAGGTGGACTTACGGATGAGTTACAAAGCGGGGAAGTTGGATTTGCAAATGGAGTTCTTGAGATGGGAAAGTTGCTGAGTGTTTGCTGCAGGTTCAAACAACAGTCTGGAACTCCATTTCAACATCAAATTTAGCTTTACAATGTGCAATGAACCTTGCCTAAGGTTACTTATTAAAAAAAAAGGAAAAGGGGTAGGGAAGAGAGAAGGTTCCTAGATCTTAAACTACGAATGAACAGTGATCATGGAGGCTGCTACAATAGACAAACTCCCTAAACTGGGTTTTGCTTGGCCAAGAGGATCCTACAGTTACACAAAATCAATGCAATCTTCTAAGGACTGTAGATTTTCAGTTTGCATACACACATCATGAACATGCAAATGAACTAAGTTGCAACAATCAAATAAAGAAGCCTAGGCTAACTTTGCAAAACAACTTGCCATCAACAAGTGCCAAAAGTATGGGCTGGAAATTCATCAAATACTGTAACAAAAATCACCATTACCACTTCCATTCAAGAAATTACAACTAAAACTAAATTGGAAGGTAGAACCATGCACACATAATGAGCAAACTCAAAATGTAACACCCATAGATCATGCAATGCTACTTTCTATTACTGCATAATATTTTTACAACAACTCTCCAACAACTAAAAATGAGGGGAAAACCCCTATTTATAGTTTACCAAAGCCCAAATGAATGTCTATGATTGAGTTACATTGTGTGGCCCAGATTCAATTACATTAGGGCTTCACTTACCCCACAATATTTAGCAATTTAAAATACATCTGTTGTCTTTTCCCTATTCTGTCTTGTAGTGGCCAGTCATTGTAGCAGTTTTGCCTTCTAGCTAATTTCCCTTTTACTGTAGCTAAAAATGACTGAAAGCTACCTTCTCCCAATAGAATTTCAGAATTCCTCATTGGATCAAATGGTTTTGTCGACAGACCCATGGTAGGCTCCTTGAAACCGGAAATGAGAGGCCGAAATGCTGTTTTAGGAATGCTGATTTGAAACGGTCGACGGAGCACGAAACTCCGGATGGTATTTCCCGCATGCAAATTTGGAATTTGAAAAGCCAAGGGAAGATAAGACCCCATTTTAGCATCTAGGTCAAAGTTCATTTTTTATTTGGAGATGCGCTTGTACGTTCCGGAAACATGAGGCCGGAATGTCGTTGTAGGAATGTTGTTTTGAAACGACCGACATAGCACAAAACTCTGGATGGTACTTCTTGGCTGCAAATTTGGAATTTGAAAGGTCAGGGGAGGATAAGACCCCATTTTAGCATTTGGGTTGAAGTCCGTTTCTGATTTGGAGGTGCGCTTTGATGTTCCGGAGATTGGATCCCAGAATGCCGCTGTAGGAATGCTATTTTGAAACGGTCGATAGAGCACAAAACTCTGAATGGTACTTCCTGGTTGCAAATTTGGAATTTGAAAGGTTAGGGGAGGATAAGACCCCATTTTAGCATCTGGCTTGAAGTCCATTTCTTATTTGGAGGTGCGCTTGTACGTTTCAGAAACATGAGGCCAAAATGCCGCTGTAGGAATGCTGCTACAGAAACATAGTTTTGGAATTTTCAAAGCTTTTTGAAACTTAATGAAACCTTGTTAGTTCACTTAGGCACCACAAAAACATGCAAAATCCATAGGAAATCTATCCCCAAAGTCAAAGAATGAAGGAAAAATTGAATCGAGCGAGCGGGGGGGCGAAGCTCGAAAAACCCAAGACTTAGCCACTTTTTATTTTAGGGGCAAAATATGGTCGCCAAAAAGAGACTTGGAAGGGAACGTTGACCAACTAGGACAACAAAATGAGGGGCACACAAAATGAGGTGAGAGTAAAGAAGCCCGTTGGGAGCGAAAAAAGAGGGTCCCTGCCTATGGCAGGGCGTGTGTGCAAAATATGCACAACAAATGGTGACTCGCTGGGGGAAATGCTCTAGAGCATTTTGATGACAAACTGGAATCACGAACCCAGAATCTCTGGTTCTGACCTTCATGCTAGGGAAAACAAGCCAAACACTGAACCAAAGGATCAAAACCACTAGTTAACCCAACCTTCAGTATGCTGAAAATCCAAGTGTGTTGAATTGCGTTAATTCCCATCCTTCAGTTGCTACAAGAACCTAAGCTCCATCAAGTTAAGCTACGTAGTTTATTCTAACTCCAAAAGCATACGGGACATTGCCTCGCTACCAGTCAGGCGTCCATAGCCCCGATGAGGTTGTCGCTATGATTCTCCCGAACATTGCTCTATTGTCGGTCGGACGTCCATAGCCCCAGTAGAGTTGCTCGTATACCCCTAAAAAGCTGAATTTCTCTTCTTTTTGATTTTCAATATTTTTCTTTCTTTCTTGTTTCTTTTCTCTTTTAAGTTCTTTTATTTCAACCTGAAGCAATGAAGCTCGCACTCAGGGCTAAGAATCACAGTGGCGCTGGAGTAGAATTTTAGATTTTTCACTTAACTAGACTTCACAAAGGACCTACAGTGACCGTCAGATCCTTAAAATATGTGAGAGATATAAGATTCAAGAATACTTTAGAATCAGATTGACTAACGACTTATCCACTTTGAATCAAACATCTAGATCACTTGATACTAACAGAAGATCCTCACCATCCACTCTAAAAACTTGATTAGAGTTTGACAAAGAAATACATAGAACAACCCCAGGAAATAAGAATGATTGTTGTGCACATAGATGCACCCAATCAAAAACAGAGGGACCCCAAGCAAAGCGGCAACGAAGCGAAAGCAAACAAAAGAAAATGAAAAGAAAACACCAAAACGAGACAACAAAAGAAAACAACGAAAGAAAACACCCCAAATCAAGCAACCTAAAACAAACCAACTAACCTAAGGAAAGTAGGAAAGCGGATTATTTACAGGAAACCTACACTACTCAAAACGAGCTATGTACAAAGATATTTACAAAGAACTACATTCAGGAAAGGCCAATCGATACTCATTCCCATTGGATTTTGCAATGCATGCACAAGCAGACGGGCAATCGTTATAGTTCTATACCATGCAGATTTATCCTTATATTAAGAGGGAATAAATTCAATATGGCAAATTTCAAATTCTACCCCAACATCACGAAGAATCAACAATTGAGGAGGCTCATTAAACCCATGATTAATCCATAAACATGTTCATTTTTCCTCATTCCCATAATCAAAATGATAAGTGTAGCTATGAAAATTAACAAGAGGAAGGAAGGATAAAACATGGATTTCATCACATGGAGGTGGCAGCATTTGACAATCAAGAGCAAGCACTGCATCATTAGTCTTTGCATTAGCAACCTCGGGCGAGCATGATGGAGGGTGTAGCATCTTAGGAATCAAGTCTGCATAAGGTAGGGAGAACGGGGCAGCAAACACTTATTCCACATCTCGTGTGGGATCAACAATCCCCCTTGGCAGTTCTTCAAAAAGAAGTACTTCTCCACATTGATCATTTGTCAACTTGGGATCCACTTGATCGTTGTCTCGAAAAGGCAGCACGTTGTCCCATCTCCTTTCCCAAGTGTCGACCCTATCTTCATGATGCTCAGTGTCATGGGATGATGATATGTATGAATCTGTCCTATTGCAGCCATCTGAATAAGAAGGAGGATCCACAACGATCATGGCAGAAAGACTCCAAGTTGCATCTTGTATTTGACCGGGTGCTTCATCTCTATTGGAGGCTATCTCAGCACCCCCGCCTTTATCTTCTTCTCTTTCTTGTTCATGCATCTCATCATGACGTTCATTCATTTCCCCTTGTTCACTATCGCTATAAACAGAGAAGGAACCCCTCTCCCAATCCGGAAACTCTTGTGCATCACCATTCAGAGGCTCAAGGAGTATGCCCTCATTGCTACCATCTTTTGGGATGTGTTCTTCCTCAACATGAGCATACCTCCGCAACACAACTCCCAATGGAAAGAAGTCATCAATTGATGGCACCTCATCAAGGGGGCCAAAATTTACTATGCGACTTTCCCCCAAAGACTCACCATAAAGCCCATCATCCATGGTGCACAAATGTTGTTCAAGAGAAAAAAATTCTTGATGACTGGTGGAAAACATTTCAGTTTGATCTACTTGATCACTCAAAAGCTTGAGATTGTATTATTGTACTCCTATTGTTGTCCCAACATTGTCTTGAGGATTGCCTTCAACTGAGTTGTCACTTGGCTCGGGCTCTTGATCCTCATGTTCCATCCTTGAAGCCACTGCAGGAAGTGGTGTGCTCGGCTGACTTGCTTCATGGCTTCTTGGCACAGTCTACATGTGAACTCAGAGTGGGATGAATCATGGAGCCTACACCAATTTGGTAGCAGCAATACCTCCAAATCCACCTAACATTTCAGCTTTGACCAATCCTTTGCTAATTTGGAGATGAGCTGGTCATATCTTTCTGCTACTGGGTCCTCATCATCACTTTCTGCTGTCCCAAGGCTGTCAACCTCTTCCTTTTGCTGATTTTCAGCATCTTCATTGGCTGCCCTAGCATACACTACTGCAAACTTGATTGACTCATCCTCAACTACTAATGGCTCCTCTTCTTGAGTGGAGGATTGCCCCTTACTAGTGAAGGAGAGGCTTTTCAACCCCATTCCTAGTGAACCTTCACCAAAGCTTTCTGCTGTCCCAAGGAAATCAACTTCTTCCTTTTCATTTTCAGCTTCAACGTTTGTTGTCCCAACATCTATTTCTATAGAGCTTCTTGGTCTATCTGCAATATGTAGTCCTCCGGATGCTGATAGCTTTTCTGCCTCATGGGATGACTCATTCTCCTTGCCAGTTGGCTGCTCCAACCTGCTCAAATTTCCTTTGACTTGGGTGATGATGTTTGCACATGACAGATAAGTAAATTCTAAATGTGGTGCATTGTGAAATCTACACCAACTTAACATTAGTGCTTCCTCCAATCTTGGTCCATCTTTGCTGCCCAAAAATTCTTGGATTAGCTCTTCAAATGCTTTGGATGCCATGGTTGTTAATTCTTCCTCTGGGCTGCAAGGGCTAAAGGCTAATATATTTCCCAAAAGGGAATCTCTCCTTGCAAGACTCTTTCAATTCTGCTCAAGAAGGTTAGACACTCTAGTTCATTGTGCCTATGGGTTCCATGAATTCTACATCTATTTGCCAATGCAAATTGCTGCAATGGTCTCTTCAATCTCCTATTTAAATCTACATGTAGCTGAGCGATACTGATTTTTATATGCTGCTCCATTTCAACTCAACTTCTTTTGCCTTCAAAATTTTCTGATTTTAGGATTCAACATTAAAAGAGATCACTCTATCTCAGATTTCTTCTTTGGAAGTGCTCTTATCAATTTCCAACTTTCAACTTTGTAGCCTCAACATGTCTAGCCCTCCTTCTAGCGCCAGTTATGTTGATGGTGTATTGTAAAATCTGCGCCAATTATGTTGATGGTGTTTTGCGTGCCCCTCATTTTGCTGTCTTAGTTGGTCAACGTGCCCTTCCAAGTCTCTTTTTGGCTGACCATATTTTGCCCCTAAAATAAAAAGTGGCTAAGTCTTGGGTTTTTCAAGCTTCGCCCCCCCGCTCACTCGATTCAATTTTTCCTTCATTCTTTGACTTTGGGGATAGATTTCCTATGGATTTTGGATGTTTTTGTGGTGCCTAAGTGAACTGACAAGGTTTCATTAAGTTTAAGAAAGTTTTGAAAATTCCAAAACTGTGTTTCTGTAGCAGCATTCCTACAGCGGCATTCCAGCCTCATGTTTCTGAAACGTACAAGTGCACCTCCAAATCAGAAACAAACTTTGAGCCAGATGCTAAAATGGGGTCTTATCCTCCCCTAACCTTTCAAATTCCAAATTTGCAGTTGGGAAGTACCATCCGGAGTTCCGTGCTCTGTCGACCGTTTCAAAGCAGCATTCCTACAACGACATTCCGGCCTCATGTTTTTGGAACGTACAAGCGCATCTCCAATTTGAAAATGGACTTTAACCTAGATGGTAAAAATGGATCTTATCCTCCCCTGACCTTTCAAATTTCAAATTTTCAGTTGGGAGATACCATCCGGAGATCCGTGCTCTCGTAGCCGTTTTCAAAACAGAATTTCCAGAACGGCATTCCGGGATCCAATCTCCAGAACATCCAAGCGCACCTCCGATTTGAAAACGGACTTCGACCCAGATGGTAAAAATGGATCTTATCCTCCCCCAACCTTTCAAATTTCAAATTTGTAGCCAGGAGATACCATCTGGAGATCCGTACTCTCGCAACCGTTTTCAAAACATAATTTTCAGAACGACATTCCGGGATCCAATCTCCGGAACATCCAAGCGCACCTCCGATTTGAAAATGGACTTCGACCCAAATGGTAAAATGGGGTCTTATCCTCCCTTGACCTTTCAAATTCCAAATTTGCATGTGGGAAGTACCATCCGAAGTTCTGTGCTCCGTCGACCTTTTCAAAACAGCATTTCGGCCTCTCATTTCCAGTTTCAAGGAGCCTACCATGGGTCTGTGGATAGAACCATTTGATCCAATGAGGAATATTGAAATTCCATTGGGAGAAAGTAGCTTTCAATCAATTTCAGCTACAGTAAAAGGGAAATTAGCTAGAAGGCAAAACTGCTACAGTGACTAACCACTACAAGACAGAATAGGGAAAAGACAATAGATATATTTTAAATTGTTGAATATTGTGGGGTAGGTGAAGCCCTAATGTAATTGAATTTGGGCCACACAATGTAACTCAATCATAGCCATTCATTTGGGCTTTGGTAAACTATAAATAGGGGTCTTCCCCTCATTTGTAGTTGTTGGAGAGCTGTTGTAAAAACATTCTGTAGTAATAGAAAGTAGCATTGCATGATCTATGGGTGTTACTTTTTGAGTTTGCTCATTATGTGTGCATGGTTCTACCTTCCAATTTAGTTTTAGTTGTAATTTCTTGAATGGAAGTGGTAATGGTGATTTTTGTTACAGTATTTGATGAATTTCCAGCCCATACTTTTGGCACTTGTTGATGGCAAACTGCTGTGCAAAGTTAGCCTGGGCTTCTTTATTTGATTGCTGCAACTTAGTTCATTTGCATGTTCATGATGTGTGTATGCAAACTAAAAATCTGTAGTCCTTAGAAGATTGCACTAGTTTTGTGTAACTGTATGATCCTCTTGGCCAAGCAAAATCCAGTTTAGGGAGTTTGTCTACTGTAGCAGCCTCCATGATCACTGTTCATTCGTAGTTTAAGATCTAGGAACCTTCTCTCTTCCCTGCCCCTTTTCCTTTTTTTTAATAAGTAACCTTAGGCAAGGTTCATTTCACATTGTAAAGCTAAATTTGATGTTGAAATGGAGTTCTAGACTGCTGTTTGAACCTGCAGCAAACACTCGACAATTTTCCCATCTCAAGAACTCCATTTGCAAATCCAACTTCCCCGCTTTGTAACTCATCCGTAAGTCCACCTTGTGATTCCAACAAATCACATAAATCAACTGAAATATTCTAAGCATCGTCATGACCTGACATCTGAGAGACCTTGGGATAGTGTTCTACAATCTGATTGTGGGAAATTGTCTTTCAAGAGAGGTAATGCACCTACGTATTACCTATGTTGTGAAATGCATGAAAACACCATCAACATAAAGTAGGCTGCAAAGGTCACTGCCAATACACAGGTGAACCTAGTCAAGAAACCATCTCCTATGAGGTTTGTACCCAACGATTGTAGCATGAAAAATCCCTCTAATAAACCAAAAGGGTTGGAAGAGCACCTACATGTACATCAATCAGCTAATATGATAATGATTAGTTCTGACAAATCAAAGCCTAGATATACCCCTCTCACTCATGACTAATAAGTCATTCATGTAAATAAATAAGGATGTCTAAATCCACTTTGTTTAATAAAGGAAAATTTGCAATTATGTGTTTGAATATTTAACTTTTCAAATTGAAATGAATGTGTGATGAATTAGCAGTTCATATGCAAATATGAGTTAAATAAAAAAACTACTAAAAATTTAAACTAAAAACTTTAGGTAGAAGTTCAAAATTAGAATGGTGCGTACTTGTAGTAATCAAGATCTGAGTCATGAGGTCAAACAAAACCCTGGTAATGCAAAGGCAATATTAGACTAGATTTTAACCTATTGCAAGAAACAAGGGAAAGGGTTACCCATTTAGAGGGTGAGGTCAAAGGAAGGATGATCAAGGAACCCACTTCTGAAGGTGAAACTAGAATTCACCATGTATATACCACCTAGAGTGAGCGAGGAGGGACTCACTCAGAATCTAGTTTTGAAGAGGTCAAGGAGGATCAGTTAGCTTGAGATCTATCAAGAGATATGAAAAAGGTGACCCTCCTAAATTTGATGGCTTGGTCAGTGGGCATGCCATCGAAAGGTTGCTAGCAAAAATGGAAAAATATTTCAAAATCTATAATTACTCAAAGGTAACGAAGGCTATCAAGGGAGCTTACCAATTGGAAGGTGAAGCATTTACACAGTGGATGAAAAAGAAGATGGAAATAGGGGTGAACTCACAAAAATTAACCTGGGGTGAGTTTGTGGTCATATTTAGATAGAGGTGGCTACCTCAATTATACTTTGATCAAAAGCTAATAGATTTTCAGAATCTAAGGCAAGGTGAACTATCAATAAATGAGTATTGGGAGAGGTTCTCTTATCTCCTTAAGTATGTTCTATAGTACCAGATGAATGAATGGTTTTGTATCCAAAAGTTTATAATGGGGTTAAGTGCCCAAATTTGGGAATAGGTGGATATACAAAGTCCAACTACCATGGACCAAGTATACCAAAATTTGTTAAATAGGAGCAAAGGCTCAAATCCATGACGGTTGACAAGGAAAGGAGTTAGAAAAAGTTCAACTAGTCACAATCCTCTCAACCCTTCAAAAATAAGGGAGAAAAACAAGAATTTCATAGTAAAGGTGATAGGAGTCACCATGGAAACAAAAATGAAGACCGTAAGGACAGAAGGAACGAAGCGAACAACAACAATAATGGGAAGAACACATAAAGTATAGGGATTTTTTTTGAGATATGGGGACCACTTGGGGGATGTTTCACATGTGACAGAGATCACTAGATGCCAACCAATGCCCTAGTAAGGCACTGGTACCTCCACCCTGAGGGAATCATCTACCATCTCAGCAAGCTTCTTTCCAAGAATGGATAGATGCGGCAATGAATAACAAAGAGGAAAAATACCAAATTACGTTGATAGAAACCATAGGTATGTTATTTGGTGCACCCATTTCAATTTTGATAGATAGTGGGGCAAAAAAATGTTTTGTGTCTCCTAAGGTGCTAAATAAAATCTTTAGGAAGGTTGGCTTCATGCAAAATTCTTGGTCAGTAGAATATGCCAATCAATTAAGAGCCTAGGTAGAGCAATGTCTGTTAGAGGCTAGGGTAGATTTTCCAAGATTTTTGACAGAAGTCAACCTGTATGTGGCACCCCTAGGTTCCTATGATGTTATATTAGGAATCAATTGATTATGGAAGCGCAGGGTGAAAATCAATATATTTCCTAGATGACCTAGGGAATAAGGTGTTCCTGTAAGGAAGTTAAACTAAGATAGATATTGGTCAACTAATTGAAAAGGGCCAAGCAAAGAGGTTTCCAAATTTTTTCAATCAAGATGGAGGAATTAGAGGAGCCGAGGGATAGTAAAGAATTCATTTTCTTTGATGATCTAATGTTCTATGAATCCCATAAAACTCAGGAAGAGGGAGACAACAAAACTTTGGGTAAGAAGGGTTCATATTTGGACAAATATCCCTTTCTCTAAAACTTTGAGGACGTATTTCCAAACTAATTTCCTAGATTACCTCCAAAGAGAGTTTTCAAATTCTCCATCAATATTATATCAGGATCAAAGCCAATCTCCAAAGCTCCTTATCATATGACTACTGCTGAATTGATGGAGTTGAAGGCACAGTTGTAGGAATTGTTAGAAAAGGGTTTGATAAGACCCAATGTCTCACCATGGGGAGTGCCGGTGATTTTAATCAAGAAGAAGGATGGCACATTAAGAATATTTATTTATTATTGTATTCTCAACAAATCCACGATCAATAATAAGTACCTACTACCATGCATATATGATCTCTTCGATCAAATATTGATATGGGGTCATGGTACCATCAGCTAAGACTTAAGGATGATGACATCCATAAAACAACTTTTCAAATGATATATGGGCACTACAAGTTCACACTCTTTCCTTTTGGATTGACAAATGCACCTACAACATTTATGAACTTCATGAATAGTGCATTCAAAGACTGTTTAGACAAATTCGTACTCGTTTTCCTTGACGACATTGTGATATACTCTAAAAATAAGGAAGAACATTATCAACATTTACAGTTTGTTCTCCAATGGTTGAGAGCTCACAAAAACTATATGGAAAACTATAAAAGTTCTCACTCTTCCAAAAAGGAAGTACAATATCTTAGGTAGATTCTCTCAATAGAAGGAATTGCAGTAGACCCGACAAAGATATTTATGCTATTTTAGAATGACCAATGCCAAAAAATGTGCAGGAAGTCCACAATTTCATGGGGCTAGATGGGTATTATAGAAATTTTGTAGCCAATTTCTCAAGGATTTCATGTCCCATTACCTCCCTCCAAAGAAAAGGTAAGAGGTTTGTATGGTCAAAGAAATGTCAGAAGGCATTTGACTTGCAGAAAGAGAAGTTGACTACAACATCAATCTTAAAAGTACCTGATCTTCAGGGACATTTTGTAGTCACCACCCATGCCTCACACGAAGGGTTAGGAGGTGTACTCATGTAGTTTGGGTAGGAAATCACCTACGAATCCAAAAAGCTAAAGAATTATGAACATAATTATGCATTGCATGACCTTTAGCTTGTCACAACTATGCATGTGCTATAAATGTTTCATTATTTATTGGGAAATTTTTTTGAGTTAAGATATAACCACTAGGGTCTTAGATACTTGTTCACTCAACCTCACCCAAATTCTTGATAGAGAAGATGGTTGGAGCTAAAATCAGATTATGATTTTGAGATCAACTATATTAAGGGCAAGGAGAACTGAGTAGTAGATTCCCTAAGAAGAAGGAGACATATCTCCTCAGTGATATCAGTATGAACTAATTTTAGAAGCCAAGTACTTCAACAATCCAATGGGGATGAATACTATGAGGAGGTTAAGCAAGCCCTAATGAATAACCCTTGATATCTTAGATATGATGGTTTTATTTTTGAGTCAGATAGGTTATTGAGATATATAGGGAGGATGTATGTTCCAAACTCAGGAGAGTTAAGGAACGTAGTTTGGAAAGAGGTTCACACCACACCTTATTCAAGGCATCCTAGTGTGACGAAGCTCACGGTTGATGTCAAGTCATTATACTTTTGGAAAGGAATGAAAAGGGATGTTGCAAGATATGTGGCAGAATTTATAGAACACCAGAAGGTGAAAGTTGAGCATCAACACTTGCCAAGACTATTATACCCTCATGAGATTTCCACGTGGAAATAACATGTAATCAATATGGATTTTGTGTAGGGTTTTCCCATGTCAAGAAACAACCACAACACAATCTTGGTAGTGGTGGATAAGCTTTTGAAGGTAGCACACTTTATTCCTAGGAATTTGACTGATGGGGTATAGGTCATAGCCTGGAAGTTTTTGTAGGAAGTATTCAGACTACATGGAGTTCTTGAGAATGCTATCTCAGATAGCAACGTGAGGATTACCTTGAGGCTTTGGAAAACCTTATTCAACTCCTTAGCATACCAACTAAACATACATTCAACATACCACCTAGAGAGAGATGGTAAGAAAAAAAGGGTGAATCAAGTACTAGAGGATTGTTTAAGGGTATACTGCATGGATCAACAATACAAGAGGGAGGATTATCTTTTGCTTGTAGATTTTTCCTACAATAACTCAAATCACTCCATGATTAAAATGGCTCCATTTGAGTCATTGTATTGAAGAAAGTGATGAACTCTTATAAGTTGGGATAAGCTAGAAGATATGATTAGCCTTGGTCCAAAAATACTCTAAAAAATGGAGGAACATATCAAAATGATCAAAAAAAGGCTAGTAGAAGCCAATGATAGGTACAAAAGCTACGTTGGTGCCAAGTGAATACTTAGAAATTTCTCAATGGGATAAAATGTCTTATTGAGAGTTAAGCCTCAAAAGAGTGATATTAAGTTCAAAAAATCATCCAAGTTAGCTCCTTGATATGTGGGACCTTTTGAGGTTCTAGAGGAAATCAACCCAGCCACTTACAAAATTGCTCTACCACCAGCTCTTGCAAGGATGCAATATGTTTTTCATGGTTCTTACCTTAAAAATTATGTACCTAGCAATAAACATGTAATTGATTGGAACAAACTACAAGTTTTGGATCCAGGAGTGGTCATGATCGAGCCACTCAGGGTGCTCGAAACATGTAGGCTTCGCTTGCACAACAAAGATGTGATTCAATGCAAGGTCTATTGGGACCAATATGCTAAAGATAGTGCCACCTGGGAAGATTACCAAGATATAAAGTAAAGATTCCCTCATTTACTGTAAAAATTTGAAAATTGAGAATTATGACTTTTCTTTTCTATTTTATGTTATAAAAATATACATTGTTGGGGATGATGATTCTCAAGGGGGAGGATATGTTACATCCTACCCTAGTTGCTAAAATCTATTTTTACCTTTGAGTAATTAATGTTATGAAACTTGAGATCTTGAAAGTTATTTGTATTGTGATGGAATAATGCAATGATGTGTTTTCTACTCCATTAATGATGATAGTTACTTGATGCTATGAACTGAATAAAATACTAGGAAACAAATCTATTTTCTTTAATAAGCAAATGAAATTATGAATGCAATGTTATGAATATGCTATAATATTTTCCAAGCAAACTACCATTATTTTCCTAAGTGATAATGCAAGAGTGATCTGATTACCTTTGAATAGAAAGAGGGGGAGTATCACCTGGGAGGAGGGTGATGTTGTGGATTCTCTGGTTACGCCATCTAAGCTAGCATCATTGTAGTACTATTCTGGTAGACTAGTAAGTCCAAGGGAAGTTTCTAGCAAGCTTAGAGGTAAGCCAATCTGAGTTAGTTTGTTGTGATATCCATTTTGGTCATGAATGACTATTTTTAGGGTTTATTAACCTTCCTATCTCTATATACATATATCAGTGAATAAACATATGAATATGTATCTTTTTGAGAAAATAAAACATATGTATACACAGATTGTGTATATGTGTACATGGACACATATGAACATACATGGATGAGCTATGCGTCAACATACATGCATGTGTGTTCATCTACTATAAAACAGTATGTGCATGCATATACATATTCATGCATTATTTGATAAATGTATTGGTGTGATAATTTCATTACGACAATGATGCCAAGTTTCGATGTATCAATTAACGTCGTATTTCATGTAAATGTTGCTCCTTTACTAAATGGGTATTACCATCCTATTAAATGGTATTTAAATCGACTAATATAGCCATGAAGCTGTTATTATTGCTTGATTCCTTGTAAAAAGGAAGAGCTTGTTTATGTTGAGTTGGATTGACTCATTATCGAGGAACATGTATTTTTATACAATAAAAGGCGATCAATACACTTTCCAATACTGTGTTTTAACGATAATATGTGTTCATGTCTTAAGTCGTGGTTGCAATAGTTGTAACGAGGTGATTCAATGATAATTAAAATGAAAGAAGGTTGTAAGATCCACAATCTAATATTTTTAAGTCAACATATAAGTTTTTACTTCGTGGTAATCTTTATTTGGAAATATCAAGCCATGAGCAAAAAGGTTAAAGTATTTCTTATGTTTCACAAACCTTGGTTAGCTGCGACATATAGTTGTGAAGCAATTAGAATCATTTAAAAAGTTCAAACATAGTGTAAACATCGAGGAGCTGCAAATATTACCAAAGACATTGCTTATTATGCATAATGATAACTAATTAATATTTCTCATTCTAATATGAGCATATATATATGATAATTTTGTATGAAAGAGCCTGGGTTGGCTAATAATACATTTGATTCTTATCTGAATCAAGTCATCCTTTTTATGTGCAAGAGGAAGTAGTGTTAGAGAGACAAAAGGTGTATTAGAGAACTAAACAACCATAAAGAAGGAAGGGAGATTGCTCGTTGAAAGTAAAATATCCATTGATAGGTACGGTGAAGAGAAAAGCCAAGTTCCCTTTGGGTAGAGCATAAAGATCAATTAAGCCATATTTCCAAGTGGTAAGCAACTGTGTTGTTCTAGTTCTCTTAAGTGTCAGGAAAAAGAATAAGTAATGGTAGCTCATAAAGAGTAGAATTGATAACCCTATTTTCTTTAAGCTATTGTTTATAGATTACTTAATTGAAATCATTGAATTGTGATGCAAAAAGTAAATAATGTTAATCTTTTCAGTTGGAAAATATTTATTGATGCTTCAATATATATAAATGGAAATAGTATGTAGTAGCATGTTTCTTTTATTGAAAAAAAATGTATCTCTTTTATCTTGAATGCCAGTTGCTAACTGTTTGGTAAAAAAACTCATGGTAAATCTTTTGTAAGAAGGATATGGTTGTTACACATGGTATTAGAGCTACCTCGTTAATTACTCAAGATTATGAGCTCACAACATAAGTATTGTTCCCAACATTAATAGACTAATTTTTGGAAAGCCCTTGCTAGAGATGGTGCGAACCAAGGAAACCACCAAAAATTCCATTGTTAGTAATGAACAATACCTGAAGGCAAAGAAAGAGCAGGCGAATATTTCAAAAATAATTCAAGGGACTAATGTTGATAGTGAAGCTTGGTTGGGGGATATCAAAATCTTCTCACACACCATGAGTCGAGTCAAGGATGAAAGGGAGGAACTAAAGTAGGTTGCAAAGGTCATCGCCAGTATACAGGAAGACCCAGTCAAGAAACAATCTCCTACGAGACCTATACCCAATGAGTGTAGGAAGAGAAATCCCTCTAATGAACCAAAAGGGTTGGAAGAGCACCTGCATGTGCATCAACTACCGATATGATAATAATTAATTCTGATGAATCAGAGGGATATAACCCTCGCACTCATGACTAATAAGTTGCTCATGTTGAATCTATGTTAATAAGTAAGGATGTCTAAATCAACTTTGTTTAATTAAGGAAAATTTTCAATTATGTGTTTGAATCTTTCACTTTTCAAATTGAAATGAATGTGTGATGAATTAGAAATTCATATGCAATTATGATTTAAATGAAAAAATAATAAAACTTTAAACTGTAAACTTTAGGTAGAAGTTTAAAATCATAATGGCGCATACTGGAAGTAATCAAGATTCAAGTCATGAGGTCAGAAAACCCTTGGTAATGCCGAGGGAAAATTAGACCAGATTCTAACCCTATTGCAAGAAACAAGAGAAAGGGTTACCGATTTAGAGGGTGAGGTTAGAGGAAGGACTGCCAAGGAACCCACTTCTTAAGGTGAAATTTGAAGTCACCATGTATATACCACCTAGAGTGAGTTGTTGAAAAATGAAGGTAATATTGTAGCTCAAAACTTGTAAAACTATGAGACTGTAGATCTAATTAAGTGTTCTTTTTCATAATTCTTTATGTATGATTAATATGTTTAGATCAATTTTACCAATTGTAGAAAGAGATAGAAGATTGCAAAAGAATGAGATAGAAGATAGAAGTGAGACAACATATACGTGGAAAAACACTATCAGGAAAAAACTCCACCAGAATCAATAGTGTTTGTATTATTTAACCTTAGAACAAGATTACAATAACACTGTATCAATCCTTGATTGATATGCATCTTTTTTCTTCAACAATCCTTCTTCAAAACCTACAAAAATTTTTTATACACTTTCTACAACACAATATATCCATGCATTCCATGTGACCAAGCATTAATCCACACATCCCCATGCCATGATTCAAGCCCTCACACATGCACAAGCTCAACCTACTAACTTGCTACCCTGATACAATGTCTGATGCAATTGCTAGAATAAATAGAGAATTAATGAGCTTTTAAACTCATAAGAGTTATCAAATACAAGAGCATAAATCTCCTCACAAAAAACCATGCCTAGATTGTGCAAGTAGAGTTGCACACTGTAACATGAAGTCAAAACCAAAGTCTCCTCAATTTAGGTGCCCCAAATTGAACACTTAACTGATCATTGGTCAAGAAAATATCTTGCAAGAATCACCTCAAAGTCGGCACCCAAGAATGGGCCCACTTCATTGATCCTTGTAAATATATTCTCATGCAAAAGGTGTTAACTCAAAGATGCCAACTTGGGTGCCCAAGGTGGGTCCAATTCAATCTTAGTTAACTGAAACATATCTCTCCACCAATTCAAGCAAAAAACATGCATGATTGATCATCCCCACTTAACTAAAAGTATCCACTTGTTATCTGTCATGCAAATGAAGTCATTAGTCATGCAACTCAAGTCAACTAACATGCAACTCAAGTTAACTAGCATGTAACTCAAAATAAATACATGCAACTCAAGTCAATTAGCATGCAACTCAAAATAACTACATGCAACTGAAGATAACTGAACCATAATTGAACTGAACTAAATTGAATTGAATTGACTTGAATTGAACTGAAGAGGGACTAATATTGAACTGATAGTGCCACTCCACTCTTGTAAATATCAATCCCTATTTTGTAGGAAATAAACATGCATTACTGAAGAGGAACTAATACTAAACTAATAGTGCCACTCCACTCTTGTAAATATCAATCCCTATTTTGTAGGAACTAGACATGCATTACTGAAGTGATATCAATCCTCCAAATAGTTAACTAAAGATAGGTGGGTTCCACCTTCCATGTGGGCACCCCATGTTCTCCTATCTTGTAGGAGCTCAAAATGGACGTCCCCACATGTTCCTGTTATTTAGGAATACGTACAAATAGAAATTTACATGTTCATTTCATTCGAATTTAATCTTTTTCTAATCCTAGTGTTGGGGAACACTTTCCAAGGACTTAGGAGATACATGAAATATGTTTAGGATTGCAATTAAATGGATTCCTATTCCCAACATTATCCCACTTGACATGTTATACATTGCAATTATTCTAAACAAGGAATCATTATTATAAATCAAGTACATGACTCAAGGCCAATGGCCTTCCTGCACCAAGAGAACTTATCTATAGCATTGATCAAAGTGTCAACTTTCTCAATCAATACCTTTCCCAAGTCTTTGTAACCAATCTATCATAGGTAGAACTTCATGCTATCAACATAACAACACAAATATGCAAACAAGTCCTCGTATATCCACCATCCTGCAAAATAAGACTTCAAGGTAATAACACACATAGACATGCAATAATAAACATCTGAAGTAACTCACTATAGTAAAGTGAAACCAATCCAAGAGAGGTTCCCCTCTCATACAAAACACATATACCTTTTGGAACTCCCACTACACAGGTAATGCCAAATCTGAAAACAAGATCACAACATTAAGAAGTCCTCCTATAGCACTTCACATAGAGGATGTGGCTAAATCCTCTATCATAGTGTCAAAGAAGCATATAATGTTATGCAAAATACATCTCTCTTAACACAAGAACTTTCAAGAAGAAGACAATATTCCCACAAAGAGAGAACCTACAAATAAAACCATGTTCTTATACCACACTAGCATGTGCCAAACTGTGTAAAGTAAGATCTCCTTCAACACTCCCAAACTGAAAGGATATCAACATCCAACCATTCAACTTATAATGAAACATGGCAGAACTTAGATGTAAAACTCTCACAAAAAATAGATCAGACTTAGCCAAACATTCCCACAACAAAAGGGAATATGCCCAAATCCACTAACTATCTCATGTACCTCTCCTAGCCAAATCCCTATAACTAACTCAAGTTCAAGATTGCAAGGAGAACAATAGAAATACATAAAATCATGCATCTTTTCTTCTCAACAATCCCTTAGAACTCAATTTCCAAGACTAATGCATAAGAGAAGTCAAGATACATATAAATAATGCATCTAATAATCAAACAGGCAACACCTCTTAGATCATTTACTTGCCAAGTAGACAAAAAGTGGGATACAATTTTGTCTTGTGCATACAACACCAAGCAATATAGGCTTTCAATAAAGACAACCTTCTCATCAAGTCTATGATGGACTCACATCCATTTCCAAGTGTATGCTTCTCGATCTTTATTGTTGATTTTTTTTTATAACAAGTAACCATTCCAACACATATCTTTTAACATAAGAAATATTCAGCATAACCCAAGTCTCTTTAGTATCCATGAGCACCCACCAATCAATCCATGCCAACTTCAAATGCAACCTGCATAATCATGAAGCTCCAAGCAAATGATTAAAAACTAGAAAAATCTACATCCTCTCCAAAGGAAGAACAATAACACCTTTACCGAAGACTCTAAGGGTCCTTCATGAAATACGATGTTAAAACCTCTTCAAATTACATGAAGATAACCATATCCTACCAAAGCTCCCACTGAACTATGATACCGAGCCATACATGGAAACAAGATAAACATCAAACCATCACTGTCAAAAACTCCCATTGAAACATGTAACCAAGCTATCCATGACATCGTGATAACCATCTCCTAAATGAAGATCATCCATGACCTCAACACAATAAAAAAATTTGTTGTTAATAACACAAATCCGAAAAGGTCAATAATAACCATAATCTCTAAACCAAGAAGATTAAAACAAATTTCTTTTACAAATATGTAATATCACAATAGTACAAGATCCCACTACAACCAAAAAACCTTCAAACTTTTAAGAGAAAGGTGTCCCAAAATCTACCCAACCGTTAGCTCTAATACCAAATGTTGAAAAATGAAGGTAATATTGTATCTTAAAACTTGTAAAACTATGAGACTATAGATCTAATTAAGTGTTCTTTGTCATAATTCTTTGTGTACGACTAATCTGTTTAGATCAGTTTTAGCAATTGTAGAAAGAGACAAAATATTGCAGAAGAATGAGACAAAAGATAGAAGTGACACAACATATACATGGAGAAACCCTTTCAGGAAAAAACTCCACTAGAATCAATAGTGCTTAAATTATTTAACCTTAGAACAAGATTACAATAACACTATATCAATCCTTGATTGATATGCTTCTTTTTTCTTCAACAATCCTTCTTCACAACCTGCAATAAACTCTCATACACTTTCTGCAACACAAGTTATCCATGCATTCGATGTGACCAAGCATGAATCTACACATCCCATGCCATGCTTCAAACCCTCACACATGCAAAAGCTCAACCTGCTAACCTGCTACCCTACTACAAACTTCGATGCAATTTCTAAAATAAATAGATAATTAATGAGCATATAAACTCATAAGAGTTGTCGAATACAAGAGCATAAAGATCCTCACAAAAAACCACACTTAGATTGTGCAAGTAGAGTTTCACACTATAACATGAAGTCAAAACCAAAGTATCCTCAATTTAGGCACCCCAAATTGAACACTTAACTGATTGTTGGTCAAGAAAATATCTTGCAAGCATCACCTCAAAGTTGGCATTGAAGAATGGGCCCACTTAACCGAGCCTTGTAAATATATTCTCATGCAAAAGGTGTTAACTTAAAGATGCCAACCTGGGTGCCCTAGGTGGGTCCAAGTCAATAGATTAGTTAATTGACACATATCTCTCCACCAATTCATGCAAATAACATGCATGATTGATCATCCCCACTTAACTGAAAGTATCCACCTGTTATATGTCATGCAACTGAAGTCATTAGTCATGCAACTCAAGTCAACTAACATGCAACTCAAAATAACTACATGCAATTGAAGATAACTGAACCATAACTAAACTAAACTAAACTGAACTGAACTAAACTTAACTAAACTGAATTGAATTGAATTAAACTGAACTGAACTGAACTGAATTGAATTGAATTGAATTGAACTGAACTGATAGTGCCACTCCACTCTTGTAAATATTAATCCCTATTTTATAGGAACTAGACATGTATTACTGAAGTGATATCAATCCTCCAAATAGTTAACTGAAGCAAGGTGGGTTCCACCTTCCATGTGGGCACCCCATGTAATCCTATCTTGTAGGATCTCAAAATGGATGTCCCCACATGTTCCTATTATTTATGAATAATTACAAATGTAAATTTACATGTTCATTTCATTTGAATTTAATCTCTTTCTAATCCTAGTGTTGGGGAACACTTTCCAAGGATTTAGGAGATACATTAAATATGTTTAGGATTGCAATTAAATGGCATCCTATTCCCAACATGAGCGAGGATGGAATCACTTAGAATCTAGTTCTGAAGAGGTCAAGGGGTGTTAGTTAGCTCTATAACTATGAAGATAAATGAAAAAGGTGTCCCCTCCTAAATTTGATGACTTAGTCAGTGGGTATTCCGCCAAAGTGTGGCTGGCAGAAATGGAAAAATATTTCAAAATTCATAATTACTTAGAGGTAATGAAGGATATCTGTGGAGCTTACCAATTGGTGGGTGAAGCATCCACATGATGGATGAACAAGAAGATGAAGTTGGTGGTGAACTCACAAAAATTAACCTGGGGTGACTTTGTGGTCATATTCAAACAGAGGCATGACTACCTCAATTATACTTTGATCAAAAGCTAACAGATTTCTAGAATCCAAGGTAGGGTGAACTATCAGTAAATGAGTATTGGGAGAGGTTCACCCGTCTTCTTAAGTACATTCCACAGTACCAAATGGATGAATGATTTTGTATCTAAAAGTTTATAATGGGATTAAATGCACAAATTGGGGGAGAGGTGGATATACACGGTCCAACTACCATGGACCAAGTATATGAAAAAACCGTTAAACAAGAGCAAAGGCTCAAATCCATGGTGGCTTACAAGGAAATGAGTCAAAAAAAGTTCAACTAGTCACAGTCCTCTCAACCCTTCAAAAATAAGGAAGAAAAATAGGAATTTCACAGGAAAGGTGATAGGAGTCACCATGTAAACAAAAATGAAGACCATAAGGATAGAAGGAACAAAGGTAACCACAACAATAATGGGAAGAAGAACACATAAAGAGCAAGGAAAACTTTTGAGAGACGAGGACCACTTAGGGGATGTTTCACATGTGGCAAAGATCACTACACCAACGAATGCCCCAAAAAAGCACCGGTACCTCCACCCCGAGGAAATCCTCTACCATCTTAGCAAACTACTTTCTAACAACAGATACATGCGACACTAGATAACAGACAAGCGTACTACCAAATTGCACCGATAGAAACCAAAAACATGTTATTTGGTTCACCTATTTCAATTATAATAGATACTAAGGCAACAAAATGTTTTGTGTCTCCTAATGTGTTAAATAAAATCTCTAGGAAGGCTGGCTTCATGCAAAATTCTTGGTCAATAGAATACGCCAATCAATCAAGTTCTCAAGTAGAGTATTGTCTGTTTGAGGCTAGGGTAGATATTCCAAGATTTTGACATAAGTCAACCTATATGTGACACCCCTAGGGTCCTACAATGTTATATTAGGAATCAATTGGTTGTGGAAGCACAAAACGAAGGTGGACTGTTTCAATGAATTAGTAGATTGCCTAGATGACCTAGGGAATAAGGTGTTCCTGCAAGGAAATTTTAGGGAAAAACTAAAATAGATATAGACCATGCAACTGAAAATGGCCAAGAAAAGAGGTTTCCAAAATTTTGTAGTCAAGTTGGAGGAATTGGAGGAGCATAGGGATAGTAAAGAATTCATTTTCTTTGATGATATAATGTTCTACGAATCCCATAAAACTCAAGAAGAGGGAGACAAAGAAACTTCGGGTGAGAAGGGTTTAGATTTGGACAACTATCCCCTTCTCCAAAAATTTGATGACATATTTCTAAACAAATTGCTTGGATTACCTCCAAAGAAAGCGTAAAATTTCTCCATCGATATTATACCAAGATTGGAGCCAATCTCCAAAGCTCCTTATTAGATGACTACTATAAACTGATGGAGTTGAAGGCACAATTGTAGGAGCTATTAGAAAAGGGTTTGATAACACCCAATGCCTCGCCATGGGGAGCACCAATGATTTTCATCAAGAAGGAGGATGGCACATTAAGATTATGAATTGATTATCATATACTCAACAAAGCCTCGATCAAGAATAAGTACCCACTACCACACATAGATGATCTCTTCAATCAAATGTGAGGGGAAACAGTCTTCTCTAAGATCAATCTGCGGTCAAGGTACCATCAATTGAGACTTAAGGATGAGGAAATTGATAATTTTATATTTTGAATGAGATATGGGCATTACGAGTTCATAGTCTTGCCTTTTGGACCGACAAATGCACCTGCAACATTTATTAACTTGATGAATATTGTGTTTAGATATTGTCTAGAAAAAATTATACTCATTTTCCTTGATGATATTTTGATATACTCTAAAAATGAGGAAGAACATTATCAACATTCATAGTTTGTTCTCCAATGATTAAGAGAGCACAAACTATATGGAAAATTGTCAAAGTGCTCATTCTTCCAAAAGGAAGTATAGTATCTTGGGCACATTATTTTTGTAGAAGGAATTGTAATAGATTCAACAAAGATAAAGGTTATTTTAGAATGGCTAGTGCTGAAAAATGTGTAGGAAGTCCATAGTTTCATGGGGATAGTTGGGTGTTATAGAAATTTTGTAGCCAATTTCTCAAGTTTTGCATGTCCCATTACCTCCCTCCACAAGTAAGAGGTTTGTATGGCGAGAGAAATGTCAGAAGGCATTTGAATTGTTGAAATAGAAGTTGACCACGACATGCCAATCTTAAAAGTGCTTGATCTCAAGGGACATTTTGTAGTCACCACTCATGCCTCAAGTGAAGGGTTAGGAGGTGTACTCATGCAGGGTGGGCAGGTAATCACCTAGGAATCCAAAAAGCTAAGGAATTATGAATAGAATTATTCATTGCATGACCTTGAGCTTGTCATAATTGTACATCCACTATAGATGTGGTGTCATTATTTATTGGGAAAACCTTTTGAGTTGAGATCTAACCACCAATGTCTTAGATACTTGTTCACTCAAACTCACTTGAATGTTCAACAAAGAAGATGGCTAGAGCTAATATCCGATTATGATTTTGAGATTAGCTATATTAAGGGCAAGGAGAACTGAGTAGCAGATTCCCTAAGAAGGAGACATATCTCCTCAATGATCTCGGTATGAACTAATTTATAAAGCCAAGTACTACAATAATCTAGTGGGGATGAATAGTATGAGAAGGTTATGCAAACCCTAACAAATAACCCCCGAGATCCTCTAGATATGACGGTTTTCTTTTCGAGTCAGATGGGTTATTGAGATATATGGGGAGGATGTACATACCAAACTCAAGAGAGTTGAGGAATGCAGTTTGGAGAGAGGTTCATATCGCACCTTATTAAAGGCATCCTGGTGTGATGAAGCTCATGGCTGATGTCAAGCCATTATGCTTTTGGAAAGGAATGAAAAGGGATGCCACAAGATATGTGGAAAAATGTCCAGTAATCAGTATGGATTTTGTGTAGGGTCTTCCCATGTCAAGAAATAGGCACAACACAATATTGATATTGGTGGATAAGATTACAGAGGTAGCACACCACCAATGTCTTAGATACTTTTTCACTCAACCTCACTTGAATGCTCAACAAAGAAGTTGGCTAGAGCTAATATCTGATTATGATTTTGAGATTAGATATATTAAGGGCAAGGAGAACCGAGTAGCGGATGCCCTAAGAAGAAGGAGACATATCTCCTCAGTGATCTCGGTATGAACTAATTTATAAAGCCACGTACTGCAACAATCCAGTGGGGATGAATAGTATGAGAAGGTTAAGAAAGCCCTAATGAATAACCCCTGAGATCCTCTAGATATGACGGTTTTCTTTTTGAGTCAGATGGGTTATTGAGATATATGGGGAGGATGTACATACCAAACTCAAGAGAGTTGAGGAATGTAGTTTGGAGAGAGTTTCATATCGTAGCTTATTCAAGACATCCTAGTGTGACGAAGCTCATGGCTGATGTCAAGCCATTATACTTTTGGAAAGGAATGAAAAGGGATGCCACAAGATATGTGGAAAAATGTCCAGTAATCAATACATGTATTTTGTGTAGGGTCTTCCCATGTCAAGAAACAGGCACAACACAATATTGATATTGGTGGATAAGCTTACAAAGGTAGCACACTTTATTCATGGGAATTTGACTGATGGGGCATCGATCATAGCCCACAAGTTTGTGTAAGAAGTATTCACAATGCATGGCGTTCTTGAGAAGATTATCTCAGATAGGGACACGAGGATGACCTCAAGGTTTTGGAAAATCTTATTCACCTCCTTAGGAACCCAATTGAACATAAGTTCAACATACCATGCAGAGATAGATGGTTAGATAAAAGAGGTGAATCAAGTATTAGAGGATCTTTTAAAGTTATATTGCATGGATCAATAATACAAGTGGGAGGATTATCTTCCGCTTGTAGAGTTTTCCTACAATAACTCATATCACTCCACGATTAAAATGGCTCCATTTGAGGCATTTTATGGAAGAAAGTTTCAAACTCCTATAAGCTGGGATAAGCCAGAAGATAGGATTAGACTTGGTCCAAAAATGCTCTAAAAATGGAGGAACAAATCAGAATGATCAAAAAAAGGCTAGCAAAAACCAATAACAGGTAGAAAAGCTATGTTGATCCTAAGCAGGTACCTAGACATTTATTAGTGGGAGAAAAGGTCTTATTGAGAGTTAAGCCTCAAAAGAGTGCTATTAAGTTAAAAAAATCATCCAAGTTAGCTCCTCGATATGTGGGACCTTTTGAGGTTCTAGAGGAAATCAACCCAAACGCTTACAAAATTATTCTACCACCAGCTCTTGCAAGGATGCATAATGTTTTTTATGTTTCTTACCTTAAAAAATATGTACCTGGCAATAGCCATGTGATTGATTTGAATTCACTATAGGTTTTGGATCCTAGAGTGGTCATGATCGAGCCACTCAAGGTGTTTGCAATGCATAGGATTTTCCTGCACAGTAGAGATGTGATTCAGTGCAAGGTCTAGTGGGACCAATACACTGAAGACAATACCACCTAAGAATATTACTAGGATATAAATCAAAGATTCCCTCATTTACTGCAAACATTTGAAAATTGAGAATTAAGACTTTTCTTTTTTGTTTTATGTTATAAAACTATACATCATCGGGGATGATGATTCTCAAGGGGGAGGATATGTTACATCCTACCCTAGTTGCTAAAAACTACTTTTACCTTTGAGTAATTGATGTTATGAAACTTGAGATATTGAAAGTTATTTGTATTGTGATGGAATAATGCAATGATGTGTTTTTTGTATTCCATGTGGAATGATGATAGTTACTTGATGCTATGAACTAGATAAAATGCTAGCAAATAAATCTATTTTCTTTAATAAGCAAATGAAAATGTGAATGCAATGTTATGGATATGGTATAATGTTTTCCAGGCTATCTACCATTCTTTTCTTGAGTGAGAATGCAAGAGTGATCCGAGCACCTCCGAAGAGAAAGAGGGGGAGTATCACCTAAGAGGAGGGTGACATTGTGGATTCTTTGGTTGTACGCCATCTAAGCTAGCATCAGTGTAGTACTATTCTAGTAGACTAGTAAGTCTAAGGGAAGTTTCTAGCAAGCTTGGAGGTAAGCTTATTTGAGTCAATTTTTCTTGATATCCGTTTTGGTCATGAATGACTAGGGTTTATTAACCTTCCTTTCTCTATATACATTTATCAATGAATAAACATATGAATATATATTTTTATGAGAAAAAGAAAACGTATGTATACACAAATTATGTATATGCGTACATGGACACATATGCAGTACGTGGACGAGCTATGTGTCAACATACGTGCATGCACGTTCATCTACGTATAAACCAATATGTCCATTCATATACATATTCATGTTATTTGATCAACGTATTGGTGTGATAATTTCATTATGACAATGATGCCAAATTTCGACGTATCAATTAACGTCATATTTCATGTAAATATTTTTCCTTTACTAAATGGTTATTACCATCTTATTAAATGGTATTTAAACTGGCTAATATAGCCATGGAGCTGTTATTATTGTTCTATTCCTTGTAAAAAGGAAGAGCTCATTTATGTTGAGTTGGCTCGACTCATTATCGAGGAGCATGCATTTTTATATAGTAAAAGGTTGTTGATACACTTCCTAATATCGTGTTTTAACAATAATATGTGTTCATGGCTTAAGTAGTGTTTGCAATAGTTGTAATGACGTGATTCAATGATAATTCAAATGTAAGAAGGTCGTAAGAGCCGCAATATAATATTTTAAAGTCAGCATATAAGTTTTTACTTTGTGGTAATCTTTATTTGGAAATGTCAAGCTATAAGCAGAAAGGTTAAAGTATTTCTTATGTTTCGCAAACCTTGCTTAGCCACAACATATAGTTTTGAAGCGGTTAGAATTGTTTACAAAGTTCAAACATAGTGTAAACATTGAGGAGCTACGAATATTATCAAAGGCAGCGCTTATTATGCATAATGGAAAGATTTGCACGTATCAACTGTAGTATCCATCTCGAACTTGGGTGGAGGAAAATCAGTTTTATAACTACCTTTTTAAATCGATTCTTGTTCCTATCATCACCAAGCCATTCTTTGAAAAGAGAAGGGATTATGGTAACTATTTGGGGAGGTCTTTTACCTCGACTTGTTCCTATCCAAGCCATTCTTTGTGAAGAGGAGTATAAAATTTTAACAGAGCTATTACATATTAATAATATTAATTATAAGGAAAACATTATATTAATAATATTACGAAGTGGGTTTAATTTGCTCGACATGTAATGTATTAATGGAGCTTGTTAAGAGCTATTCATACTTAACATTATATATAGAAATGTCAGAAAAGATATAAGAGAAACAGTTATAGGATACATGCAAATGTATTTTAAGAAATTTCAAAAAACTTGCATGCAAATTGCAATGGTATCCGACTTCATAACTAGTGAATGATAAGATCACTAATGATACAGATTAGTTTACAAACCCTATATTCTAGTTAATCATTTGCATATCAAATCAATAACTTATAGTGAGATAAAAAACACTTGCTTGATCAAGATTATCGCATTCCTGGTTGCACTCCATATAGGTTTACTTTGAGCTTAGTATCCTTGGCAACCTTTATGTTGGCCATTTACTCATCGAACATCTCTCAACAATAGGTGACTCACCATTTTGTTTGTTAAATAGTTTTCCACTATGACAACATAAGGGTGGGGTTCCATGGGAGGGGTTTCATGATATATTTTTAAGGAGCAGAGGTCCCATGAAACCAAAAAAATAATGTTACGGATAAATTAGAATCTTTTCCTCAACAGTAGCTGTAATGCCCCACCATGTAACCCTAAAGGAAGTTGTAATTAAGATTTAAGCGAACCAATTTTTTTTTTATAAGTGCAATTAACATACACATTCACTTACTAATTAACAACAACCTTTAAGACTACAAGGTTGGGATTACTTAAACCCACTCAAACATATTACATAACACCATAACATTTAATACTTTATAAAATAAGCATCATACAAAATTACATGAAAAGATAAACATCCAAGAAACCATTTCATATTCATTTACATAATCCAATAGTTACATCACTCATTCCCAGAATGAGACAATAGTACAAAAGTATTACAATTACAGAATTCCACCTCATAAACATAAGAGGGATAAATAACATATACAATCTGAAATATTACAATGCAAGAATAACTCAAGAACCACGAGCTGTCCAACTGGATATCTTGCCACCAAGTACAGAAGAAGAATGGGGACCCAACGGTTTTGGTGCATGTTCCACCCAACCAAGTGGTACCCAAAGGACCACCCCCCATGCTAAGAGATAGTAACAACGTAACATGGACAAAGATCTACAACCTCTAACCAAAGGTAGACTCATACTAACTCAACCAAACAAAAGTACAACATAAGTACAACACAAGTACAATGTAAGAACACAAGAACAACTCTCACATCACTGACATAGTCACATTGCTTCCAGACATAAAATAGATCAAGTATGTTCAGAGAACCATACTCATAACATAAATACTAACAACAAACATATAGTTGTCCTAGACAGAGTGTCATCACACAACTCATAATAAGTTACCCTCGGTGGATCTTCATAGGCTCCGATAATCCTAGTGGCCTCTATCGACCCTCAACCTTCATACTTACTAGTGTGGAATCAAATACCTCTCGTACAGACAAGATAGATGACTATGCCATTCCAGGCCTTTCCACTCATTCCAAGCCTTAACTAGCACTTGACTATGAGTGAAGCTAGAACTTATCTTTTTAGTGTGTAGTACTCCTCAATATTCATTTCAATTTTAGTTATCACTTGATTAAAATCACTTCCGTAGGTTACCCAAATCCTACCTCTTCCGGGCTCTGGCCCCTAATGGAAGCCACTCTTCTATTTGACAACACACAAACAAACTAATCACCAAGGGACTCACAAGTGCATACAACCTAGGTATCACAACCACTCCATCACAAGGAAGAAACAAATAATAGAAACACACTCCAAACATCTTGGAGGCAACAAACACATAGTCTACTCCTTTCACAGGAGGTACAAAAACAACCCCGTTCGTGGAAACCGAGTAAATACTAATAAAACATCATGCACTACCCAAGGGACAACATTGGTTGACATCATGAATCAACAACCCTCTTAGATCCTTTAAGATTCTCTGGAAGACTTAAAAATTGGACTAACACATAATCCCATATCCCAAATGACGACATAGCTACAAAAGCAATCAAGTCATTAATCTAATCTAATATTTTTGGATTTCGTAAATCCATACTCAAGCAATAGGTAACGTTTACAAAGGCAAAGACACAATAACAGGGTTTAATCAAATAACCATATACCCTTTTTTTATTTTCATAATAGAGCATCCTAAACAATTTAGACTCACAACCCCTTTGCAACATACGAGGAAAATAATTATAAAAGGCAATCACGAGGGTATTGCTATATTTGGATATTCTAAATCCATATCTCATTCATAATTTCATTCATAATTTCATTCACAATAATTAAATTGCTCGAATAGAAATAAATAACTTAAGGTAATTAATTGACTTTTCATTGCAAACAACTCCTTAATTATCTCTTAATACCACATAAAATTATTGACAATAATCTTTTAAATTTTCAATCCAGTACAAAATCTATGTCTCTTCAACTATCCATTTAAAAACATGCAATTTTATAAAATATCTTAAAATATCTTTTTCATTCATAATTTAACCATGCATTCAACCTTATCTTTTAAAATCTCTATTCACAATAATATAAAACTATTTCCTCTTTCAAAATAATTGAAATATTTAAAATAAACGCCTTCAATCTACAAACATAAGGAATTCTATTTCAAACAATTTAACTCAAATTCCTATTTAAATCAGGTAATACCTTTAATATATCAAAATATCTTTTCTCTAAAAATTTACCCATGCCTACAGGTCATTCCTTTTAAATCTCCACTCAATGCAACATTGCATGCTTCAAATTGAATTAATATCTAATATTAAATTTATCCTTAAATATACATATGCATTGTATATAATATATTTTCATTTAAAACTACATAGAAATCTCATCCTCAATTAATTAAATTAATTTTATTATTTTATCTCAAAATATACAAGTTTACAAAAAACCCATTTTATTCATTTCATTAACCCACTAACTCAAATGATATATATATAATTATATCATAATACCCAATTATTAACTATCTATATTTGATATTAAATATTATTTAATTTACAAAATAATTAAATAAAAAATATCATTATAATATTAATGAACCCTAAAAATCCTTATGAAGGTGGACAGACTGTGCAGGG
Source organism: Sequoiadendron giganteum (assembly GCA_007115665.2). Lineage (NCBI taxonomy): Eukaryota > Viridiplantae > Streptophyta > Pinopsida > Cupressales > Cupressaceae > Sequoiadendron > Sequoiadendron giganteum. Next base: position 103,103,906 of record CM021104.1, read on the forward strand.
TTTGTGGATTCCAAAAAGGAATCAATAAAAAAAGGTTTAATTTTTAATGGGGAGGGATCGGCTATGGCCAAACCCCTACCCCACTCCATACGCAGGAAGCCTCCACACAGGGGGTTGTGCTGCCCAAAGGCAGCGCTCCCTCCACTATGTGGAGGGCGCTGTTTTTGGACAGCCGCAACCTCCCCTCACGCTAGACCACACATAAGAAGGGGGTGCGGTGGAGGGTCTCCCTCCACAGTCGTCCCTCATAGGGGCGGCTGTGGAGGCAACGCCTCCATGCCCTCCCCAAAACAAAACATCGATTTTTTTTTAACAATTTCGTGATTTAAAAAAAATAAAATTCCGAAAGTTAAAACTTGTACGCCGTACGGGCGGTGCCACAGGGTTAAAACAAAATTTTCAACAGCATAATTAAATATATATATCATATGTATATTTAACAATATATATACATATATGTATATATGTATATACATATATGTATACATATACATATACATATACATATACATATACATATGTATATGTATATGTATATATACATATGTATACATATACATATACATATGTATATGTATATGTATACATATACATATGTATACATATACATATGTATATGTATATGTATACATATACATATGTATATGTGTATATATATATATTTATCCAGAATTTCCATTATAAGTCAGACTGGTAAAAAAAATTGACAAAATAATAAAGAAAATTACAGTCTCAAGGAATCTAATTAAATTTTTCCAGAATGATCTTCAACAATTACATATTTTAAAAATTGATTTTATTAATAGCATTCTTTTAAATTCCCAAGAATAATTTAAACAAATAGGAAAATTTAAATACAAATCTTGATATTTCAATGAAAATTTCTACAAAGATTTATTTTGAAAAACAGATCTGAATATTTAAAAAGGATAAAATAATCATACTATTATCCTAAATGTTTAAAATTCAACCAATGTTTAATTTAAACAATGAATCAACATTTCCCATTTATTGTTTGAAACCCTACAGTGGATTTAACAATTTTTCCCCAATTTGGATTAATCTACACCTAGACTCATTTAACAATTTCAAATTCACAATTAATTCAACTACAGATTCATGAATAATTAAATTAAATTGATCAACAAGAACAAAACCTGGAATTCGAAGCTACAGGAAGAGAATAAATTTCTGATGCAAGCCTTCTCCAAGGATTCCCTGTATTTTTCTTAAACGTGCAACAGATCCAATCACAAACCAAAACCAAAAGTTGCTTCAACCCTTCCTCTGTGCAATTTTCCCAAAATTATCCTCTCATACCAGAAGAAGTTTTTCCTCTACCAGAATTCTCTCTATGCCTGAATTTTTGCAAAACCCTCTTCCTTCCTAAAATTCAACTCACACATGCATGCCTAATTCAAAATATCTTGCACAACCAAATCTGATTTTGCATGCAAAACTGAAACTTAAAATATCTAAATATCAATTATCTCCAAAAATTAAAAACCAACTTTGCTTTTAAAAACCAATTTCAATTTCTAAATTAATTCCAACTTAATTGAAATGAAATTCCAAAATAATTAAATTTCCACAATTTGAAATTAAATTCCAAATTAATTTTAATTCTTTTATTTCTTTTAATTTTCTTGCATCACATTTAATTAATTAATTTAATTATTTAATAATTAAATTCAACCCTTGGATTAAATTTAATAATTAAATAAATTAAATATAATTAATTAATTTAAATATAAACTTTTATCCACATTGCATAATTAAATCAAATAACCATCAACATGATATAATGCAATTATTCTAAACATCTATTTCCAAATCAAGAATCTTTCAAAATTAAATAACATTAAAGTAAGGCAAACAACGACTCGACACAGACGACTGACGACACACTAAGGCTAGGGTGTAGACTTGACACATGTTACCTAGCTACTATCTCCCTTCAACTTAACCGTTGGATCGACACGCTCAGACCTGTGAAACCAGGTGGAGTCAATGTCATGTACCTGCAAACCTGAAACATAATAACCAACATCATAAAATATAATAGCATATAATACACACCGTGAAGAAGAAATCTCAGATTCACAGGGCGCTCACAAGCGAGTGATGCGAATCCGTCCCCTTCACCAATACACTCAACAAAACTGACACTTCCACAATACATCGAATATTCTCATAAGCACTAACATGTTATATCAACTAACATCATTACACCATTAAAACATGTAACATAAATCATCAGATAACTCAAATCACATCACATAAAATAGTCTATCGCTCAATAAATAGCGATCAAATACACACACAAGATAAAGTATCTGAATATCCAAAAGTATAAATCAACGCAAAACAAGGACACACTGTCCAGTCCATAAAGCAAAACGGAGGAGTGTTACAATAGTAGTCCCAACTTTTTAGTTCAAAAATTCAAGGGGGTGCAAAAGGGGTGGTCCAGCTATAAATTGCCCCACTAGCTTAGGTTTTTTTTTGTCACTCGTCAAGCAGGTGAAATTTTAAAATTCTGAGCAATTAATTTTATATTTATTTTCTCTGAATTGTATATGCAAAATAATAAAGTTCATCCACTACCTTCCATAAATATAGAAGCTTAAATTTTTAAGCTTTAAAATTCTCAGCAATTAATTTTTATTTTATTTTATATTTATTTTCTATGAATTGTATATGCAAAATAATAAAGTTCATCCACTACCTTCTATAAATATAGGAGCTTAAATTTTTAAGCTTTAAAATTCTCAGCAATTAATTTTTATTTTATTTTATATTTATTTTCTATGAATTGTATATGCAAAATAATAAAGTTCATCCACTACCTTCCATAAATATAGGAGATTAAATTTTTAAGCTTTAAAATTCTCAGCAATTAATTTTTATTTTATTTTATATTTATTTTCTATGAATTGTATATGCAAAATAATAAAGTTCATCCACTACCTTCCATAAATATAGGAGCTTAAATTTTTAAGCTTTAAAATTCTCAGCAATTAATTTTTATTTTATTTTATATTTATTCTCTATGAATTGTATATGCAAAATAATAAAGTTCATCCACTACCTTCCATAAATATAGGAGCTTAAATTTTTAAGCTTTAAAATTCTCAGCAATCAATTTTTATTTTATTTTATATTTATTTTTTCTGAATTGTATATGCAAAATAATAAAGTTCATCCACTACCTTCTATAAATATAGGAGCTTAAATTTTTAAGCTTTAAAATTCTCAGCAATTAATTTTTATTTTATTTTATATTTATTTTCTTTGAATTGTATATGCAAAATAATAAAGTTCATCCACTACCTTCCATAAATATAGGAGCTTAAATTTTTAAGCTTTAAAATTCTCAACAATTAATTTTTATTTTATTTTATATTTATTTTCTCTGAATTGTATATGCAAAATAATAAAGTTCATCCTCTACCTTCCATAAATATAGGAGCTTAAAGTTTTAAGCTTGAACTATACTTCTTCAAAGCAAGTAGATCAAATATTTTTTGATGTAGGGTTTTTAATCCCACACTTGTCCAGTGAAAAAAAAGGGGAAAGGAGGCTATAAGTAGAGGCTTCAGAAAGATAAAAAAAAAAATTTATTATAAACAATATTTTCAATTGAGTAAATTATGATATCATCTTGAATGAATATATAATTGTAAAATTTAAGTTTGAAATATGTTTTTATTATATTGGTTGGGTTTATTCATATTTTTATATAAGGTTTGAGTTTTTATTTATTTTATGTTTAATTATATTTAGTGAAGTTTATTTTTTATTTTTTCAAAATATTTTTATATTATTTTTTATAAGAATTATTTTGTTTAATTAAGAAATATATATTTTATTTTATTCAAATATAACACATTCTTTATGAACATAGATGTGAATTACTTCAAAGAAATAATCTATTTCATTTTAATGGCGAGAAATAATCAATTTTATTTTAATGGGAAGGTTAATTATAACAAACAAAAAAGAAAAAAATGAAGGTAAGGTTAATTATAACGAACACAAAGAAAAAAATGAAGGTAGACAATCACAACAAAAATGTTCAGAATGATCTAAAAACTTCACTAATAATATTTGGACATGGACTCCATTAACATGTTTCATTGAGAATATGTTAGCTATCAATAAAATTACCCTACAATGTAGGTTTCTTGAAAGCTTGAAGGTCCTATTCGTGATATATGCCAACAAAAGAAAAATGGACATTAATTTTCAACATTAACTAATATGGATCCTAGTCCATAACTACATTAACATTAAGAATTAACACAAGTTGAAAAAATATTGATAGCATGTTTCAACCCAATATTTTAAGCCACACATGCAACTAGAGAACAATATAAATATAAAGGGCATATTATAGTTTCATGAGAAGTAAAACAAAAATCTAACATTTTTCCACCTCAAATAAAAGATTTACCTATTATTGTTTGAAATATGGGCTATATCGAATAAATTATAATTTAATAATTAATAAAGGGAGAGCATACAAAGCATTTAAATATTAAAAAAGGTCATGAAAATTATTATAGAGATATTGAAATTGATGAAAATGTTCTTAATTGACTTACTTCCAATTTTGAAAATGAAAATATTTTTGATCAATTGAACTTTGTCCATGTATGGAGTTTGATTCTGATGCAAATGAATATATATTTGTGGGTCAAAAAATAGAGATGGAATAAGGAATTTAAATTGTTGATCACATGATATCAACAACCTCCTAACCATCAAATGCCTCAAGAGACATGGAACCAATTCATGCTTGTTTAAATAACCCTAAATGTAGATCTAGGATCAATAATTGATTGACCGAGGATTGGAACATCTCCAATGAATGATTGTTTCATATGGGTTACTTGATATGGCTTTCCCAACACTATTTCCAAATAGATGATATCATTGATTAGGAATACCATTGAGGATAGTCCATCTAAATGAATTTGTTGAACATATTAGGCCATCTATATGGTCCTATCCATTAGAATATATTCCATCTACATATTAGGCCAATTGAATGTGATGTAATTAATATGGTCAACATGTATATTGGTTGGGAAATCTTTACCAAATCCAAGGGACTATATATGTACACAAATGTACATAAGATAAGAGGATAATTGTAAAAATATCAATGATAAATGGAGGGAAGCTTCTTCCCCTACTTATGTAAATGCTAAGATACAACTTATAGCTCAATCTAAGACTCCAAAATTTTGTTAGCATAACAACTTATATATTGTGTATTAATATTCTTTGTAAACATATTCCATTTGACCTTAGTTAATGTATTTGTGAATTTCATGGGCTATTATCTACAAATGTAATGTGACAATGATTCCTTTTATTGTCTATATTATAATTATGACCATGGAATATGTGGCTTTCCTCAAAATATCAAGCTAATTATGTCATATGTTGTAGTAAAATTGACAATGAAATGACTTGTTAATCTTATATCCATAGGGAAAATTTTAAATTGGTAGTGTTTATTCTTGTAGATTAATTTTTTTTTATATCTTTTGCTCCGTTTTTTCTTCTCTCTTCCTTCCTTCTTTTTCCCTTAGTCTTTTGTATTTTCTTTGTAGGTTGGATAGGGTAGGATTATATTTGTTTCTCCCTAAAAGTGAGATTAAAAAACTAGTTTAACTAGATACATCTTGAATATGACCATTCCCCTTGTTATAACATCTCATTTTCCATGACCAAAAAAAATTCACTTGCCACTATGTGATTCTTGTAAAGTCAAGAATTGGTAGCTATAAAATCATGTCAAGATTTAAAACAAAAAGGCTTTCAAGAGATGGAAGACGGACCCTAATTCTTAAATTATACTACCATATCACTTTGAAATGAAAATATAGGCACTAAAAGAAGGGAATGCTTAATATTTTTGAGTTTAGAAGTACTTAAGTATATACTTGATTGTGCAGTTTAACTAGTTAGGCTAGGAAAACTTCATCTTAATGGACAATACCCTTAATTTTCAAGGAGATTTCCCTAGAATTAGTTAAGGTTATATAAAATATAATCCTACCTTTTAACCTAGAAAAAATAGATATAGGGGCATTAGGGCCAACAATAAAAAAGTATACGTTGAACACCCAAAATATTGAGAGGGGGATGAGTCAGTATTATAGCAAACCATTTGAACATTAACCATCCAATCATCAAATCATATTCAACTGTAACAAATAATGAAAGCATGAAACATCCACAACATCACATAACACATGAACACTAGGATTTTTACGTGGAAAACCCAAAATGAGAAAAACCATGGCAAGGGTTCACTCATAATATATTATAACCGGTTATAGTATATTTACAGAAGTGCTCATTGCAGGTGGACTCACTATCCACAAATAAGTTCAAATAGAAGAAAGAAGGTGGCTCACAACCTATTTTTGAACTATTAAAATTTGCATCCTACATGTATGTAAGAATACAATTCCAATGAAGCACACTAATAATCTTTGCACTGATTCTAATTCAACACTCTTCCTTGCTCTTTATTTGCACAAATTTTGATCTTTCACAATTCAATTCATACTACTCTGATCAAATTCACATTACACAATATTCATTTCATCTTCAAGTTATGTCAAAGAACAAAAAAAATACAAGCATATATATTTGTATCAAGTATAAAATCAATTAGGTTGGCCTAATTAGATGTAACACCTAAAATACAACTTATCGGATCCAAAACTTATCATCCACACTATGTGCCACAATTCAAAATTCAAAAGTCCTTAAGATAGGTTCACATGGACCTAAAATAGATCCCACATAAGATCCCAACACATATTAATCCTTCACACAACATCAAACATGTTAGGTTAGCACCACATAGGACCTAAACCAAAAAATCCTTCAACAGTAAATTCACATCTCGACATGTGGACCTCAAAACTTAATGCCATCTAGAATCCATGCTCAGCTAACATCTGACAATCTATCCTCAAAACCACAAAGAAAAAATATCATCCATGGAGAAGTGTGGATTCTCCCACACAAACACACAGTACAAAAAGATAAATGTGAAGTGCCAGGCTGAACTCTGTTACTCATATCTCTCAAGCCTCTTGTCCAAATAGGATGAAATATTCAAATTAGATACATCTAACATGCATAAAAATGATGTTAGAAGATTAGAGAGAAACCTTCATATGTGGAGTGGTGTGGACTCAAATATTGATGCACTGTAACATTGAATTTACAAATTTGACACTTAGTCAATTTTCCAACACAACTAATTTTTTTGGACTAACTCAATTTGCACAAATGTCTTCCACAACACCTCAAAAACCTATTAGGATTAACCAAATTTATTTGAAAAAATATTGACATCAATGAAAACACCGTATCACATACTATCCATGCTCATGTTGCCAAACAACATCATCAATGATAGACTTCAACAATCTCTCCAAACTTCCAACAACATATATTTTGTGAAGCCATAAAATTTTAATGTTTGAAATTTTTGTTGATCATTTTTTTAAAATTTATTCACATTCACCTCTAAGAAAATTTCATGGATATCCAACATACAAAAGAGTATTTGAGTAAATATAACAATTCAACTTGCTAATTCATCACTCCCAACAATTAATATGCTAATTTTGGTTCTCATAAGGATTTTGACAATATTTTTGGAAACAATTTGAGAGGGAACAAAAAATAGAAGAAAGTAAGGTTGCACATAAAATAACAAATAATACAAAGGTCTAGGTGCATAATTGAGAGATTATGAATTCAGTAAGTAATATACTCACCTAAGTTAGGATAGTAATAACAAAAATGAAAGAGAAAGAGGAGGCCACATAGGAGATAATGTTAAGACATGGATAAACAAACAAAATAATAAAATAATCACATGAAAATAAAGGAAGAGATCAAAAAAGGAGAATTCAGTCTCTCCAATGATGGATTCAACATAGGGTATTGGATACTTCCAATTATTGTGTAGGAGAAAAATAATTAGCAAGAAGAGGATACATATAATATAGGCTCCCATTCTCTCCAATCTTACCTCTATCTTTTGTACTTCTTTTGATTTTTGATCATGCTTAGAAGTATGGTAGGAATTACTTCAAGATGATTACTTTGCTATCATTGATGAAATTCAATCACACTAAAAATAATAAGGTGTCACAAACATGCCAAACAAGGTATGTCAATGCAAAATATTGTGTGCTAGTGGACTAGTGAACTAATGTAGTATTTATAGAATTGAGTTTTGAATATATTTTTCAAATTAGATTTGTCTTTTGTGATTGATTGGCTAGTAGATAGATTCCAATGTCATAGGACATTTCCATAAATACATGTCCATGATCATTAATTGGAAATATATTACATTAGATCCAATGTGAGAATGAATATTTGTGAAAGGTTTGACTTTTGGGCATGAAAAAGGCGAATTTAAATTTTGTAAACAATGTCTCACAAAATAATCTAGTCCAAGGTGGCTATTTTTTTTGGATTGTGTAATGAAAAATCCTAAGGTGGTTTGTAATAGTAGATTACTAATGGGTTGTGTAATAAATGGGTCAAACTTCAAGTTAGGACTAAGTATTTATGATGTTTGTGAAAAATGGTATTAAAAAGGTGTAAGTTCTAAAGTATGCACTTTTATCCCTTCAATTAGATATAATTTTATAGTTTGACTTGCAAAAATTATGGGGTTTTTAAATTGAATATTTTAGTAATGTACACAATTTAATTTATTTTAATAATTTAACCATGCATACATTGAAGAATAATGAATTTGATGAAGAATGCTAATTATATATAACTATATATCAATGACTTTGAGTGTATTAAAAATATAGTAAGAAACTTAAGAGATCGCACTCAAACTAAATTTATATATAGAAGCTATGTAAGAAAAACACAAAAAAGTGAACTTATAAAAAGAAGACATAAAAATACATTTTCAATAGGTATATAAATACATGATGAAAGATGCATCTTTTAATCATATTTTAAAATTGTTAAATTTTATTTCGATACAAGAGAATAGACTTGTTAAAAACAAATCATATAAATTGATATTTAAGAAACCTTTTGCAAATTTGTTTACAAATTTCTCTTTCATATACATTGTTATATTATTTTACTTGGTCTTTCTAAACTATTTATCTCTTGAAAATAGTCTCCATATCAATGGAATCTATATTTTTCATTATGTCAAGCCAAGTAAGGATGTTAATGACTTACAAATTAGACTTCAAGCACTCTTTTTTAGGCACTAAATACAAATTTATTACTATTCATTAGCCTTCTAAATCCTCCTAGAATAGGAGATAATTGAATGTGTGTGTGATGTCTAAAATGAATGGAAATGAATAAGTTACATAAGCAAATATACATACACAAAGAAAAAATGTTTTTAAGTGAGAAAGGCAAGGAGGGTTAATAGACCAATTTGAAATAAGGTGAATTGAGTTCATAGTTATGAGAATAAGCCAATGATTGTGGACTTAACCTTAGAATAAAATAGATGGAATTCTTCATAACTTTTTTATATATTATATTATTATGTTATAATATTCTACATATTATATTATAATATTAAATTAAATTAAATTATATAATAATAATAAGTCTCGGGTTTGCTTCCTGAGGTCTTGGATTCAAGTCCGAGGTCCGACCTCACCCGATACATGTGTGGCTTGTGAGTGGCTACGCGCATCCCCAGACGATTAGTTTCGCCCCTTCCTAACCCCAACTTGATAGTTTGTATGCTCAAGGCAAGGTAGGTTGGGTCAAGTCGTGAAGATACCTCTGAATTATCAAAAAATAAAATAATAATTAATAATAATATAATATGATAATACTATAATATAATATAATAATAGTAAATATAATAATAATTATATTATATTGATAAGATAAATACAAACATTTTGATAAATATTATAATATCATGTAATAATAGTAAATATAATAATAATTATCTATATTATGTAATAGTAGTAAATATAATAATTATTATCTATATTATATAATAGTAGTAAATATAATAATTATTATATTATATCAAGATAAGATAAGTACAAACATTTTGATAGATATTATAATATAATTTGTAATATAATATATAGTATAATAATTTAAATATTATATAATATATTAATATATAATATAAATAATAATATAATTCATAAATATTATTGCATATAACATGTAATATAATATAATAATATTAGAACAATATCAGAATTATAAAGTTAAAATAATATTAGAACAATATCAGAATTATAAAGTTAATGTTTTCTTGAAGTGGAGCAAAAAAAATTAAAATAGGTGAGCTTTATTGTTGAAGCCATCATGGCTGGATAGCGACAAGCTTACAATTAGATGATATAATAATTAGCTTAATTGAAAATATTGTTTGCAATAAAGTAAACTTGTGTGAAGCCTTTAGTTATAGCCTCCTTTACCCTTGCTTTTTTTCACTGGACAAATGTGGGATTAAAATTCCTGCACCAAACTATATACTTAACCTTTCAGACAACAGAACATTGAGGATGGCAACGAGTTTGTAAAAATGATCTAATCCGCTTGCTTCAGAGTGGTAGACATTGGATGGCGTGCTCCCTTGCAGACAGAGTGAGCGGCTCTGCAGATTTTATAGCTCCCACGATATAAACCGTAAATAAAATTTGTTTTAAACGATGGAGGCAAACGGAAATGGGAACCGTAGACGATACTATTAAAACAGAAAGAGAGGTCTGATTTGACGGGGATGTGGGCTCGGCCACCTAAGTCAGCGCTTAGAGTGTGCCGATTAAGCCGGCCCAACTTCCTCCATATAAGGCATCATCCTTCCCTTCCTGATAGATCAACATTTAGAACTCGTCACCGTTGTTAGCATCACTCTGAGTTAGCATCTTGGCAAAAGATGATGCCTTTGCATCATTGCTACCACCACTATAAGGAGTCTCACGATTCTCATTACTCGCCTAATGTGTGAACTGAAGCCGGATGCACACATAAACTTCATTGGTATCCTCGTCCGTTAGGTAGTGATTATATCGACGATGAGATTCTTTTCTACCATCAGTATGTATTTGTAGTGTTGACGTAGCGACTATATCGACGATGAGATCCCTCTCCACCACCAATACGTACTTTTGGTGTGACAACAAAATCCAACAGGTTGCTCACAAAAACCACATTACAGAGCACTAGCGAAGCCACGGTGAATCCCCGAGGAAACACTACGACCAAAGCAGCGTGCTCAGTGTGGTCCTGCAAAAATTAGTAAACCCATTCTCTCTACCTTCTCTGAGCTGAGCTTTCCCAAGTATATTATGGTTCATGGTCCCCAGAGAGAAGAGTGAATGGAGCGCCCTCTTTATTATTTCTATACGTATTTATCCCTTAATCGCTAATCTTCTCGATTCCTCTCCTCCCACTACTATTCGTTTACTCTTCCCATTTATTCTTGGATTCCTCACTGCCTGCCAATGTTACAAAATGTTCCTCCATTCTACGAATTGACTATCTTTGGCTTCCATTAACATATGAATCATAAAAGAATGGCATTATTAACTCCCTCCTACTACAAACATATTGTAACTAAAATATTTAAAGGAGATACCAATTTGAGTTTCGAATTCAATAATTAATTTATAAATTAAATGATATAGAAAGATGAATTATTAAATTCATTTAAAATATCAATTATTATATTTAATAAAATAAGAAAAAGATTGCGGTTAGACATGTGCGTATTAGGTATTGATGTTCTTGTTTCAACAAAAATAAATATAAATTAATTTCAATACATAAAAACAAGTTATGTGTGATGACATATAATTATGTCTAGATTATAATTACTTTGAATTCAAAAACTAATTAAACAAAAACTATCCAACAAAAAATTATGAAAAAATATCTATGCACATATTGATGTTAAAAAATATAATTTTATCCTTTTAATAAAAATAATTATGTGTGACGACATAAATACCACTTTTAAAAAATGTTAGCTATAAAAATAAATTGTTAAAAGTTATGTAAAAAAATTATATTTTAAAATATATATATATATATATATATATATATATATATATTCAGAATCTACACACAAATCCTCACAAATAATTAGTTCACATCATCTCCAAATTATTAATAATTTAGTTGCTATATAAGTTTCATAAAGTGAAAAAAGTGAAATTTTGTAAAAAATGTTGATATTAATGTCCAACTTGGTCAAAAAGTGGGACATGGTATTGTGGGTTGACCCCAAGAAGATTAACCATGATTACAATACACTTGTAGAGTAAGCCTTCATAAAAACATTGACAAGAAGAATTCACAACTTAAATAGTATCTACAAATCTACACAAAACCTCCATCTCAAACACCTAATATATACAAGAGATGCATAACCTAAAACCATCAAATGGTAATTAGAAACCCATGATTTTAAACCATCCAAAAGTGGCACCTAAATTATCCCCCA
>CM021104.1:103116525-103137294 GCA_007115665.2 Sequoiadendron giganteum
AAAAAATTGACAAAATAATAAAAAAAATTACAGTCTCAAGGAATCTAATTAAATTTTTCCAGAATGATCTTCAACACATTACATATTTTAAAAATTGATTTTATTAATAGCATTCTTTTAAATTCCCAAGAATAATTTAAACAAACAGGAAAATTTAAATACGGATCTTGATATTTCAATGAAAATTTCTACAAAGATTTATTTTGAAAAACATATCTGAATATTTAAAAAGGATAAAATAATCATACTATTATCCTAAATGTTTAAAATTCAACCAATGTTTAATTTAAACAATGAATCAACATTTCCCGTTTATTGTTTGAAACCCTACAGTGGATTTAACAATTTTTCCCCAATTTGGATTAATCTACACCTAGACTCATTTAACAATTTCAAATTCACAATTAATTCAACTACAGATTCATGGATAATTAAATTAAATTGATCAACAAGAACAAAACCTGGAATTTGAAGCTACAGGAAGAGAATGAAATTTCTGATGCAAGCCTTCTCCAACAATTCCCTGTATTTTTCTTAAACGTGCAACGGATCCAGTCCCAAAAACTTCAACAATTGCAAACTGACTTTCCTCAAATCACATCCAAAACCAAAAGTTGCTTCAACCCTTCCTCTGTGCAATTTTCCCAAAATTTTCCTTTCACACTAGAAGAAGTTTTTCCTCTTCAAAAATTCTCTCCAAAACATCCATTTTGCAAACCAAACTTCATTCCTAAAATTTCTCTCACACATGCATGCCTAATTGAAAAATATCTTGCACAACCAAATCTGATTTTGCATGCAAAATTGAAACTTAAAATATCTAAATATCAATTATCTCCAAAAATTGAAAACCAACTTTGCTTTTCAAATCCAATTTCAATTTCTAAATTAATTTCAACTTAATTGAAATGAAATTCTAAAATAATTAAATTTCCACAATTTGAAATTAAATTCCAAATTAATTTTAATTCTTTTATTTCTTTTTTTTTTCTTGCATCACATTTAATTAATTAATTTAATTATTTAATAACTAAATTCAACCCTCGGATTAAATTTAATTAATTAAATATAATTAATTAATTTAAATATAAACTTTTGTCCACATTGCATAAATTAAATCAAATAACCATCAACATGATATAATGCAATTATTCTAAACATCTATTTCCAAATCAAGAATCTTTCAGAATTAAATAACATTAAAGTAAGGCAAACAACGACTCGACACAGACGATTGACGACACACTAAGGCTAGGGTGTAGACTTGACACATGTTACCTAGCTACTATCTCCCTTCAACTTAACCGTTGGATCAACACGCTCAGACCTGTGAAACCAGGTGGAGTCGATGTCATGTACCTGCAAACCTGAAACATAATAACCAACATCATAAAATATAATAGCATATAATTCACACCGTGAAGAAGAAATCTCAGATTCGCAGGGCGTTCACAAGCGAGTGATGCGAATCTGTCTCCTTCACCAATACACTCAACAAAACTGACACTTCCACAATACATCGAATATTCTCATAAGCACTAACATGTTATATCAACTAACATCATTACATCATTAAAACATGTAACATAAATCATCAGATAACTCAAATCACATCACATATAACAGTCTATCGCACAATAAATACCGATCAAATACACACACAAGATAAAGTATCTGAATATCCAAAAGTATAAATCAACGCAAAACAAGGACACATTGTCCAGTCCATAAAGCAAAACGGAGGAGTGTTACAATAGTAGTCCCAACTTTTTAGTTCAAAAATTCAAGGGGGTGCAAAAGGGGTGGTCCAGCTATAAATTGCCCCACTAGCTTAGGTTTTTTTTTGTCACTCGTCAAGCAGGTGAAATTTTAAAATTCTGAGCAATTAATTTTATATTTATTTTCTCTGAATTGTATATGCAAAATAATAAAGTTCATCCACTACCTTCCATAAATATAGAAGCTTAAATTTTTAAGCTTTAAAATTCTCAGCAATTAATTTTTATTTTATTTTATATTTATTTTCTATGAATTGTATATGCAAAATAATAAAGTTCATCCACTACCTTCTATAAATATAGGAGCTTAAATTTTTAAGCTTTAAAATTCTCAGCAATTAATTTTTATTTTATTTTATATTTATTTTCTATGAATTGTATATGCAAAATAATAAAGTTCATCCACTACCTTCCATAAATATAGGAGATTAAATTTTTAAGCTTTAAAATTCTCAGCAATTAATTTTTATTTTATTTTATATTTATTTTCTATGAATTGTATATGCAAAATAATAAAGTTCATCCACTACCTTCCATAAATATAGGAGCTTAAATTTTTAAGCTTTAAAATTCTCAGCAATTAATTTTTATTTTATTTTATATTTATTCTCTATGAATTGTATATGCAAAATAATAAAGTTCATCCACTACCTTCCATAAATATAGGAGCTTAAATTTTTAAGCTTTAAAATTCTCAGCAATCAATTTTTATTTTATTTTATATTTATTTTTTCTGAATTGTATATGCAAAATAATAAAGTTCATCCACTACCTTCTATAAATATAGGAGCTTAAATTTTTAAGCTTTAAAATTCTCAGCAATTAATTTTTATTTTATTTTATATTTATTTTCTTTGAATTGTATATGCAAAATAATAAAGTTCATCCACTACCTTCCATAAATATAGGAGCTTAAATTTTTAAGCTTTAAAATTCTCAACAATTAATTTTTATTTTATTTTATATTTATTTTCTCTGAATTGTATATGCAAAATAATAAAGTTCATCCTCTACCTTCCATAAATATAGGAGCTTAAAGTTTTAAGCTTGAACTATACTTCTTCAAAGCAAGTAGATCAAATATTTTTTGATGTAGGGTTTTTAATCCCACACTTGTCCAGTGAAAAAAAAGGGGAAAGGAGGCTATAAGTAGAGGCTTCAGAAAGATAAAAAAAAAAATTTATTATAAACAATATTTTCAATTGAGTAAATTATGATATCATCTTGAATGAATATATAATTGTAAAATTTAAGTTTGAAATATGTTTTTATTATATTGGTTGGGTTTATTCATATTTTTATATAAGGTTTGAGTTTTTATTTATTTTATGTTTAATTATATTTAGTGAAGTTTATTTTTTATTTTTTCAAAATATTTTTATATTATTTTTTATAAGAATTATTTTGTTTAATTAAGAAATATATATTTTATTTTATTCAAATATAACACATTCTTTATGAACATAGATGTGAATTACTTCAAAGAAATAATCTATTTCATTTTAATGGCGAGAAATAATCAATTTTATTTTAATGGGAAGGTTAATTATAACAAACAAAAAAGAAAAAAATGAAGGTAAGGTTAATTATAACGAACACAAAGAAAAAAATGAAGGTAGACAATCACAACAAAAATGTTCAGAATGATCTAAAAACTTCACTAATAATATTTGGACATGGACTCCATTAACATGTTTCATTGAGAATATGTTAGCTATCAATAAAATTACCCTACAATGTAGGTTTCTTGAAAGCTTGAAGGTCCTATTCGTGATATATGCCAACAAAAGAAAAATGGACATTAATTTTCAACATTAACTAATATGGATCCTAGTCCATAACTACATTAACATTAAGAATTAACACAAGTTGAAAAAATATTGATAGCATGTTTCAACCCAATATTTTAAGCCACACATGCAACTAGAGAACAATATAAATATAAAGGGCATATTATAGTTTCATGAGAAGTAAAACAAAAATCTAACATTTTTCCACCTCAAATAAAAGATTTACCTATTATTGTTTGAAATATGGGCTATATCGAATAAATTATAATTTAATAATTAATAAAGGGAGAGCATACAAAGCATTTAAATATTAAAAAAGGTCATGAAAATTATTATAGAGATATTGAAATTGATGAAAATGTTCTTAATTGACTTACTTCCAATTTTGAAAATGAAAATATTTTTGATCAATTGAACTTTGTCCATGTATGGAGTTTGATTCTGATGCAAATGAATATATATTTGTGGGTCAAAAAATAGAGATGGAATAAGGAATTTAAATTGTTGATCACATGATATCAACAACCTCCTAACCATCAAATGCCTCAAGAGACATGGAACCAATTCATGCTTGTTTAAATAACCCTAAATGTAGATCTAGGATCAATAATTGATTGACCGAGGATTGGAACATCTCCAATGAATGATTGTTTCATATGGGTTACTTGATATGGCTTTCCCAACACTATTTCCAAATAGATGATATCATTGATTAGGAATACCATTGAGGATAGTCCATCTAAATGAATTTGTTGAACATATTAGGCCATCTATATGGTCCTATCCATTAGAATATATTCCATCTACATATTAGGCCAATTGAATGTGATGTAATTAATATGGTCAACATGTATATTGGTTGGGAAATCTTTACCAAATCCAAGGGACTATATATGTACACAAATGTACATAAGATAAGAGGATAATTGTAAAAATATCAATGATAAATGGAGGGAAGCTTCTTCCCCTACTTATGTAAATGCTAAGATACAACTTATAGCTCAATCTAAGACTCCAAAATTTTGTTAGCATAACAACTTATATATTGTGTATTAATATTCTTTGTAAACATATTCCATTTGACCTTAGTTAATGTATTTGTGAATTTCATGGGCTATTATCTACAAATGTAATGTGACAATGATTCCTTTTATTGTCTATATTATAATTATGACCATGGAATATGTGGCTTTCCTCAAAATATCAAGCTAATTATGTCATATGTTGTAGTAAAATTGACAATGAAATGACTTGTTAATCTTATATCCATAGGGAAAATTTTAAATTGGTAGTGTTTATTCTTGTAGATTAATTTTTTTTTATATCTTTTGCTCCGTTTTTTCTTCTCTCTTCCTTCCTTCTTTTTCCCTTAGTCTTTTGTATTTTCTTTGTAGGTTGGATAGGGTAGGATTATATTTGTTTCTCCCTAAAAGTGAGATTAAAAAACTAGTTTAACTAGATACATCTTGAATATGACCATTCCCCTTGTTATAACATCTCATTTTCCATGACCAAAAAAAATTCACTTGCCACTATGTGATTCTTGTAAAGTCAAGAATTGGTAGCTATAAAATCATGTCAAGATTTAAAACAAAAAGGCTTTCAAGAGATGGAAGACGGACCCTAATTCTTAAATTATACTACCATATCACTTTGAAATGAAAATATAGGCACTAAAAGAAGGGAATGCTTAATATTTTTGAGTTTAGAAGTACTTAAGTATATACTTGATTGTGCAGTTTAACTAGTTAGGCTAGGAAAACTTCATCTTAATGGACAATACCCTTAATTTTCAAGGAGATTTCCCTAGAATTAGTTAAGGTTATATAAAATATAATCCTACCTTTTAACCTAGAAAAAATAGATATAGGGGCATTAGGGCCAACAATAAAAAAGTATACGTTGAACACCCAAAATATTGAGAGGGGGATGAGTCAGTATTATAGCAAACCATTTGAACATTAACCATCCAATCATCAAATCATATTCAACTGTAACAAATAATGAAAGCATGAAACATCCACAACATCACATAACACATGAACACTAGGATTTTTACGTGGAAAACCCAAAATGAGAAAAACCATGGCAAGGGTTCACTCATAATATATTATAACCGGTTATAGTATATTTACAGAAGTGCTCATTGCAGGTGGACTCACTATCCACAAATAAGTTCAAATAGAAGAAAGAAGGTGGCTCACAACCTATTTTTGAACTATTAAAATTTGCATCCTACATGTATGTAAGAATACAATTCCAATGAAGCACACTAATAATCTTTGCACTGATTCTAATTCAACACTCTTCCTTGCTCTTTATTTGCACAAATTTTGATCTTTCACAATTCAATTCATACTACTCTGATCAAATTCACATTACACAATATTCATTTCATCTTCAAGTTATGTCAAAGAACAAAAAAAATACAAGCATATATATTTGTATCAAGTATAAAATCAATTAGGTTGGCCTAATTAGATGTAACACCTAAAATACAACTTATCGGATCCAAAACTTATCATCCACACTATGTGCCACAATTCAAAATTCAAAAGTCCTTAAGATAGGTTCACATGGACCTAAAATAGATCCCACATAAGATCCCAACACATATTAATCCTTCACACAACATCAAACATGTTAGGTTAGCACCACATAGGACCTAAACCAAAAAATCCTTCAACAGTAAATTCACATCTCGACATGTGGACCTCAAAACTTAATGCCATCTAGAATCCATGCTCAGCTAACATCTGACAATCTATCCTCAAAACCACAAAGAAAAAATATCATCCATGGAGAAGTGTGGATTCTCCCACACAAACACACAGTACAAAAAGATAAATGTGAAGTGCCAGGCTGAACTCTGTTACTCATATCTCTCAAGCCTCTTGTCCAAATAGGATGAAATATTCAAATTAGATACATCTAACATGCATAAAAATGATGTTAGAAGATTAGAGAGAAACCTTCATATGTGGAGTGGTGTGGACTCAAATATTGATGCACTGTAACATTGAATTTACAAATTTGACACTTAGTCAATTTTCCAACACAACTAATTTTTTTGGACTAACTCAATTTGCACAAATGTCTTCCACAACACCTCAAAAACCTATTAGGATTAACCAAATTTATTTGAAAAAATATTGACATCAATGAAAACACCGTATCACATACTATCCATGCTCATGTTGCCAAACAACATCATCAATGATAGACTTCAACAATCTCTCCAAACTTCCAACAACATATATTTTGTGAAGCCATAAAATTTTAATGTTTGAAATTTTTGTTGATCATTTTTTTAAAATTTATTCACATTCACCTCTAAGAAAATTTCATGGATATCCAACATACAAAAGAGTATTTGAGTAAATATAACAATTCAACTTGCTAATTCATCACTCCCAACAATTAATATGCTAATTTTGGTTCTCATAAGGATTTTGACAATATTTTTGGAAACAATTTGAGAGGGAACAAAAAATAGAAGAAAGTAAGGTTGCACATAAAATAACAAATAATACAAAGGTCTAGGTGCATAATTGAGAGATTATGAATTCAGTAAGTAATATACTCACCTAAGTTAGGATAGTAATAACAAAAATGAAAGAGAAAGAGGAGGCCACATAGGAGATAATGTTAAGACATGGATAAACAAACAAAATAATAAAATAATCACATGAAAATAAAGGAAGAGATCAAAAAAGGAGAATTCAGTCTCTCCAATGATGGATTCAACATAGGGTATTGGATACTTCCAATTATTGTGTAGGAGAAAAATAATTAGCAAGAAGAGGATACATATAATATAGGCTCCCATTCTCTCCAATCTTACCTCTATCTTTTGTACTTCTTTTGATTTTTGATCATGCTTAGAAGTATGGTAGGAATTACTTCAAGATGATTACTTTGCTATCATTGATGAAATTCAATCACACTAAAAATAATAAGGTGTCACAAACATGCCAAACAAGGTATGTCAATGCAAAATATTGTGTGCTAGTGGACTAGTGAACTAATGTAGTATTTATAGAATTGAGTTTTGAATATATTTTTCAAATTAGATTTGTCTTTTGTGATTGATTGGCTAGTAGATAGATTCCAATGTCATAGGACATTTCCATAAATACATGTCCATGATCATTAATTGGAAATATATTACATTAGATCCAATGTGAGAATGAATATTTGTGAAAGGTTTGACTTTTGGGCATGAAAAAGGCGAATTTAAATTTTGTAAACAATGTCTCACAAAATAATCTAGTCCAAGGTGGCTATTTTTTTTGGATTGTGTAATGAAAAATCCTAAGGTGGTTTGTAATAGTAGATTACTAATGGGTTGTGTAATAAATGGGTCAAACTTCAAGTTAGGACTAAGTATTTATGATGTTTGTGAAAAATGGTATTAAAAAGGTGTAAGTTCTAAAGTATGCACTTTTATCCCTTCAATTAGATATAATTTTATAGTTTGACTTGCAAAAATTATGGGGTTTTTAAATTGAATATTTTAGTAATGTACACAATTTAATTTATTTTAATAATTTAACCATGCATACATTGAAGAATAATGAATTTGATGAAGAATGCTAATTATATATAACTATATATCAATGACTTTGAGTGTATTAAAAATATAGTAAGAAACTTAAGAGATCGCACTCAAACTAAATTTATATATAGAAGCTATGTAAGAAAAACACAAAAAAGTGAACTTATAAAAAGAAGACATAAAAATACATTTTCAATAGGTATATAAATACATGATGAAAGATGCATCTTTTAATCATATTTTAAAATTGTTAAATTTTATTTCGATACAAGAGAATAGACTTGTTAAAAACAAATCATATAAATTGATATTTAAGAAACCTTTTGCAAATTTGTTTACAAATTTCTCTTTCATATACATTGTTATATTATTTTACTTGGTCTTTCTAAACTATTTATCTCTTGAAAATAGTCTCCATATCAATGGAATCTATATTTTTCATTATGTCAAGCCAAGTAAGGATGTTAATGACTTACAAATTAGACTTCAAGCACTCTTTTTTAGGCACTAAATACAAATTTATTACTATTCATTAGCCTTCTAAATCCTCCTAGAATAGGAGATAATTGAATGTGTGTGTGATGTCTAAAATGAATGGAAATGAATAAGTTACATAAGCAAATATACATACACAAAGAAAAAATGTTTTTAAGTGAGAAAGGCAAGGAGGGTTAATAGACCAATTTGAAATAAGGTGAATTGAGTTCATAGTTATGAGAATAAGCCAATGATTGTGGACTTAACCTTAGAATAAAATAGATGGAATTCTTCATAACTTTTTTATATATTATATTATTATGTTATAATATTCTACATATTATATTATAATATTAAATTAAATTAAATTATATAATAATAATAAGTCTCGGGTTTGCTTCCTGAGGTCTTGGATTCAAGTCCGAGGTCCGACCTCACCCGATACATGTGTGGCTTGTGAGTGGCTACGCGCATCCCCAGACGATTAGTTTCGCCCCTTCCTAACCCCAACTTGATAGTTTGTATGCTCAAGGCAAGGTAGGTTGGGTCAAGTCGTGAAGATACCTCTGAATTATCAAAAAATAAAATAATAATTAATAATAATATAATATGATAATACTATAATATAATATAATAATAGTAAATATAATAATAATTATATTATATTGATAAGATAAATACAAACATTTTGATAAATATTATAATATCATGTAATAATAGTAAATATAATAATAATTATCTATATTATGTAATAGTAGTAAATATAATAATTATTATCTATATTATATAATAGTAGTAAATATAATAATTATTATATTATATCAAGATAAGATAAGTACAAACATTTTGATAGATATTATAATATAATTTGTAATATAATATATAGTATAATAATTTAAATATTATATAATATATTAATATATAATATAAATAATAATATAATTCATAAATATTATTGCATATAACATGTAATATAATATAATAATATTAGAACAATATCAGAATTATAAAGTTAAAATAATATTAGAACAATATCAGAATTATAAAGTTAATGTTTTCTTGAAGTGGAGCAAAAAAAATTAAAATAGGTGAGCTTTATTGTTGAAGCCATCATGGCTGGATAGCGACAAGCTTACAATTAGATGATATAATAATTAGCTTAATTGAAAATATTGTTTGCAATAAAGTAAACTTGTGTGAAGCCTTTAGTTATAGCCTCCTTTACCCTTGCTTTTTTTCACTGGACAAATGTGGGATTAAAATTCCTGCACCAAACTATATACTTAACCTTTCAGACAACAGAACATTGAGGATGGCAACGAGTTTGTAAAAATGATCTAATCCGCTTGCTTCAGAGTGGTAGACATTGGATGGCGTGCTCCCTTGCAGACAGAGTGAGCGGCTCTGCAGATTTTATAGCTCCCACGATATAAACCGTAAATAAAATTTGTTTTAAACGATGGAGGCAAACGGAAATGGGAACCGTAGACGATACTATTAAAACAGAAAGAGAGGTCTGATTTGACGGGGATGTGGGCTCGGCCACCTAAGTCAGCGCTTAGAGTGTGCCGATTAAGCCGGCCCAACTTCCTCCATATAAGGCATCATCCTTCCCTTCCTGATAGATCAACATTTAGAACTCGTCACCGTTGTTAGCATCACTCTGAGTTAGCATCTTGGCAAAAGATGATGCCTTTGCATCATTGCTACCACCACTATAAGGAGTCTCACGATTCTCATTACTCGCCTAATGTGTGAACTGAAGCCGGATGCACACATAAACTTCATTGGTATCCTCGTCCGTTAGGTAGTGATTATATCGACGATGAGATTCTTTTCTACCATCAGTATGTATTTGTAGTGTTGACGTAGCGACTATATCGACGATGAGATCCCTCTCCACCACCAATACGTACTTTTGGTGTGACAACAAAATCCAACAGGTTGCTCACAAAAACCACATTACAGAGCACTAGCGAAGCCACGGTGAATCCCCGAGGAAACACTACGACCAAAGCAGCGTGCTCAGTGTGGTCCTGCAAAAATTAGTAAACCCATTCTCTCTACCTTCTCTGAGCTGAGCTTTCCCAAGTATATTATGGTTCATGGTCCCCAGAGAGAAGAGTGAATGGAGCGCCCTCTTTATTATTTCTATACGTATTTATCCCTTAATCGCTAATCTTCTCGATTCCTCTCCTCCCACTACTATTCGTTTACTCTTCCCATTTATTCTTGGATTCCTCACTGCCTGCCAATGTTACAAAATGTTCCTCCATTCTACGAATTGACTATCTTTGGCTTCCATTAACATATGAATCATAAAAGAATGGCATTATTAACTCCCTCCTACTACAAACATATTGTAACTAAAATATTTAAAGGAGATACCAATTTGAGTTTCGAATTCAATAATTAATTTATAAATTAAATGATATAGAAAGATGAATTATTAAATTCATTTAAAATATCAATTATTATATTTAATAAAATAAGAAAAAGATTGCGGTTAGACATGTGCGTATTAGGTATTGATGTTCTTGTTTCAACAAAAATAAATATAAATTAATTTCAATACATAAAAACAAGTTATGTGTGATGACATATAATTATGTCTAGATTATAATTACTTTGAATTCAAAAACTAATTAAACAAAAACTATCCAACAAAAAATTATGAAAAAATATCTATGCACATATTGATGTTAAAAAATATAATTTTATCCTTTTAATAAAAATAATTATGTGTGACGACATAAATACCACTTTTAAAAAATGTTAGCTATAAAAATAAATTGTTAAAAGTTATGTAAAAAAATTATATTTTAAAATATATATATATATATATATATATATATATATATATTCAGAATCTACACACAAATCCTCACAAATAATTAGTTCACATCATCTCCAAATTATTAATAATTTAGTTGCTATATAAGTTTCATAAAGTGAAAAAAGTGAAATTTTGTAAAAAATGTTGATATTAATGTCCAACTTGGTCAAAAAGTGGGACATGGTATTGTGGGTTGACCCCAAGAAGATTAACCATGATTACAATACACTTGTAGAGTAAGCCTTCATAAAAACATTGACAAGAAGAATTCACAACTTAAATAGTATCTACAAATCTACACAAAACCTCCATCTCAAACACCTAATATATACAAGAGATGCATAACCTAAAACCATCAAATGGTAATTAGAAACCCATGATTTTAAACCATCCAAAAGTGGCACCTAAATTATCCCCCAATAAAAGATGCCTTATATGTGGCATAGGTTGTTTAATAGGTGTAACTCCCTTTTATAACTCTTTTATGCATCCAACAACTTTTTACATTTCCTACACAAAATTTTGGGGGCATAAATTTTGATCTGGTGGGTCAGTTGGGCCCATTTTTTTTTAAGTACTTAAATATATCTACATAATGGGCATCCTCATAGGTGTTTTTGATTAATTGAATTTTTTTATTTTGGCCAAAAAGTAAGATTATAGCCTAATAATTGAGTTTTTCAAGTTTATACTAAAAGATCACAATTTTTGTAATATTAACATTAGAAGCAAGGTTATGAAACCTTTCCCAACATGTTTTAGGGATAATTGTTCTTCACAAATCTAATATCTATTCAAAATTTGAAAACTAGAGATGGAATAGACAATAATGGTGGTGGGAGTGAGGCGGCTTATGGTATTTCACATGCATGATTATTCCTAATGTTGTATGTGGACATCACAACCCAAAAAATGTCTATGAATTTGGTGACACATAATTTCTTGAAGAAGACTTGGGTGAAGTGGGCATAGGAGGCTATTTCAAACTATGATCTATCACAAGTCATCAATAGTTTTTTAAAGTATAACTTGACCTATAAAATTACATCTTTCTTAAGGAATGTTTCTGGATACTTACAAATTGAGTATTATTTAATAATTTTAAAAAATAAAGCATTGTTGGAAAAACACCCAAATTTGATATGGGTGATCCCACAATAGTGGTTTACAATTTTTGGTCAAACTGGACACTTAAATATTTTTTTTTAACTAAATCTTCACATTCGGGCACATATAGCGGCTAAACCGTGAAGAATTTGAAGATGATGCAAACTAGAGCCTCGTCACATTTTGTCTGTAGATTCTAAAAATATTTTTTTCAAAATTTTTGGAATCAAATTGCACTTATTTTTCCATCTCCCATGAAAACTGGTTTTTTTTTCAGAAAACAACATTTTAAAAAGTAACACACACTATATAACGCATAAATTTTTTTTTTCCATGAAGGATAAAATTCTAATTCTTTCAAATTTAGATTTGTAACTCCGATATCTAGTGCTTCCACTTGGTTAGATAGTTTTTTATTGAATATTTTTTCTTTAATCAAGTTTTGAAGTTAGACCAATTACAATTTAGACATAGCGCAACCGTATAACGCATAACTTTTTTTGTATATATCGATTTTTTTTTTTTTTGTTGGATCAAGGACTTCAATATCTGGTGCACTCATATTTTTCAATTTTTGTTTTTGATAATCTACTATTTTTCCACATGTGCAGAACATAGACCTTCATTTTTGATGAAAAACCTATGTTTAATAAAACTAAAAAAACAAATATATAATAAAATCAAAACATATTAAAATTATATTCTTTGGATAGCTCGTTCTTAGGACTACCTGATTCCAGTTGGGTTCGTGAAGTCTCCTCCATTTTCATCCTCAACCCGAGCTTCGAAGGGAATTTTTTTTGGTTTTTTTTGTGCCAGAGAGCAGGGAGGTGGGAAAAGGGGGGTTTGAGCGAACAGGGTTCATTGAACCCCCTTAATATCATTTTTCTTTTGTTTTTGGGTGGGAAATGTGGGCCCAATAATTAATGGGTTCACTTGAACCTTAGTTCGATCAAACCCCTTTTTGGTTCGGTTGAACTTGTAGGTTCATTCGAACCCCTAAAACCGATTTTTTTGCCATGGGGTCATTTTTTCTCAGTTTTCCTTCCTCCATCAAATTGTAAACCACTTTTTTGGCTTCACCAATATCTATGGAGGTGTAGGAGCATTTGGAGGAGATGCATAAATGATCAAGATATTTCTATAATCATTCTAATATGTAATGTACTCATATCCATATAAACCCACTTTTAGGGATGTTTTAAAATCAATATGATGGGAGTTTCCCCCATGGAAACACTCACCTATATATAAGACCCTTGCTCAAATTTTAACAACCAAACCATAAAAGTCTTCTACATTACACAATCATTATATCCACAAATGGCTCCATGATTGCTAAATCTCCCCTTTTTCCCATTTAAAAATCTAACTTCCTACAAAATTCCTTTCATATGCTAGCCACAAACTCCCATAACCTTATAATCTAGCCTGTTTTCCTTAATATAATTTTCTCTCTCTTTTCTTTTCTTTTTCCTCTTTTCTATTTGGAAATCCTTTTAATTCATAGTATTTTTAATCATTTAATTAAATAAAAATTATGACTAAGCCTTTTGAACAAATGAATATGAAAATTATTTCAAACACATCAAATTTCATGTACAAATCAAAATATATCCTTAAATTTTAATTATGATATTTAAAAAAATTTCCCTTATCAAGATGCTAGTTAAACCTATGATGGTTGTACATACGTGTTTTCTTGTAGGTCATAGGTCGAGTATTTCACTTTTCCAGCTGGATCTTAAAAATGGTGCAACTTATGTTCTCCTCTAAGGGTAAGGTCCTATGGAGGGGGGCTTCCTAAAAAATTGCAGTGGGTGTTGTTGAGATTTTTTAGGAATATTTTAAAGCTGGCAGTCTCATGATTTTAATAGTGCAATTCAACTTAAAATTTTAAGCTCCAAAATTTAAGGAATGAACTACAATGCTTTGATAAAAAATAATTAATAAATAAAAATTCTCTCATTTTTATTTTTTGATAGGAGTTTAAAATTTTAGATGATAGACAAGTGGCAAAAAAAATTCCTAAGTTGTAGGGGCAATTTCTAGCCCCGCCCCAATTTCACCAACTGAAATCTTTAGTCCTAAAAGGTAGGGGCTCCTATTTTTCTGGAAAAGATTCCAATTAATCCTGTAGCAATTTTTTTTTCCATGAGACCTCTTGATCCATGAAAATAGAAACCCAAGCCCCCATGGGACCATATTGTAAAGAAACTACACAAAACATGGCAACTGCAGATGAATCAATAAAGGTTTAATTGGCTTGGCAAATGATGGCAGCAGGGTATTTCCAAACTCAATACATTTACTTAATGTTGTGAAAGAAAAAGAAAATAACCTTTCTTCTACCACCATAGTGAAGAATTAAAAAACGCATTTGGTTTGGTAAACATGGCCCATGGAACGACTATTAAAGTTGTTAAGAACCTGTTGGTGATCAAGATTGCACCCTTTAGGCAAGTTGCATTTGTCTATCCTGTCACAACATGGAAACACTCTCTGGGTTGTGAGTAAACCAATTAGGAAGAGTGAGTCTCCAGAGTGGGCTGGTTCCCTCTAGCTAATCACCTAATCTATGAACTTTCAGGGGAAAGGGAAGTAGAAAAAAAGCTAAAAACTATCACCTACAACTTATGATGATCAACTAGATAATGATATTATGATAAAACTTAGCTCACAACACTTCTAGAAGCTCAAAATAGTCAACTCTCACAATTCACCTTAATACATTTAGCTCATAAGTATTTTTCATAAAGAACCTTGAACACTGGATACAATATGCAACCTGAACTATTTGCAAACCTTGACAATAACCCACAACAACAAGACAATAAGGATCCACTGATTTGAATCACAACAAAATCAAATTATCACTGTGAACTCATGACAATAAAGGAGAAAAGGAAAACTCTGTTGCTTTATTGCAAGTGAAGGAATAAGACATCAAAATCTGATTCAAAATAAGTTTATAAAACTCTCAAAGTGACTAAGAGAGCAAAAAACTAAGAAATTATGAACTCTGAGAAATGAAAATTTCTCAAGCTAAATAGCCCCAAGTGCCACCAATGATGAGAATAGAAAAAATCAAACCACTGCCTTAGCAAAAAATCAACTCAACTGCATTTTTGAGCTCCTCCAAAAAGCCTGAAAATTAGCTTCCAAAATAGCTCTAAGAGCATCCAAAAAGTTGGAAACTTCCCATCTCCAAAAGGTCTATCCAAAAAGGCCTCAAAATCAGGTACAAACTGCTAGAAACTGAAATTAGAAACTTTAGTGTGGCATCTTTTCTTCAAATTTGCCCAAGACTGAACTCAGAATTAGAAAGTTTTGATGTGAACTGAAGTACATCTCCTAACCGCATTTAGATAACAACTAATCAAGCAATTTATAGAAACATTGCTTAATCAGTGTTTTACAGCTTGCAGTTCTGAATTACAAAATAGAAGGTATGCTTTGTTGTATTTGATTTTTTATTGTCTTCAAATTCTCTGCATTTTCCCCCTTTTAATCTTAAATTATTTTGATTTTTTGCATTTAATTTATTGCAAAAAACTAAACATTATTATGATGCTCCCTTATACATGTTTGATTTTTATATAAAAAGTGACAAAACTATATATGTCCACCACCTATTATTACTTAACTTAGGCGAAAAATGAATGACCTAACTTCGATCTTCAAGGGAAATTGGCATGAAAAGTTTCTAAGGCATTGTAAAGGGGAAAAGCTAATGAAGGGCCATGTGCATGGTTTTGATTTGATTTTCTTTAAAAATCAAAGAAAACAAATGCCTAAGGCATTCGACCTAGGTAACACATGAAGAAAAGCATTTGAAAATTAAAAAGAATGTGATAAAAATCACATTTGACCTAGGCATAGGGAGAAACCCTAGCCACAAAACCACCTCCAATACTTCATATTGGTTGTCATTTTGCATCGACCTTGTCGAAGAGAGAAGAGGTTTGCAGGGCACCACCATGGGAAGTTAGGGTTTGAAGCCTGGGGCTCGATTCTTCACCAATATTTGACATTACCTTTGTCGATTATTTTTTGCAACTCAATGGTAATCTATTTGTCACCGTTTTGATGTATTTTTGACTCCATTCAAAGAGAAATCAGGCCTCTAGGCCACAACTATCATCGTGTTTTGATGCATTTTTGTTCTCTCTCTGTCTTTGTTGTGATATGGCCACCATGAGAAACTTTGTTTGAACATTTGGGAAGGCTCGACAGTGGGTTCTGATGTGATTCTCCATCTCAATACAAAAGGTAAGCTCTGTTTTATGCTTCTAACAACATTTCCCTCTTAAATAAAGCTTTATCAAGCTTTTCTTTACAAAAAATATGAAGCTTTGTGGGTTTTTTGGGAGCTCGGACATTGCCCTAGCCGCGGCCATACTGTATATTTTCCTCCTTGTTTTGTATGAACTTGATAGGGCTCGACCCTCAACATGTAAACAAAGGCATTGTTGTTGAAAAGAGGCAAATTTCTGAGTGTGAACTCTCCATTTTATGGGTTTTCTAAATCCTTCATGGCCGTGGGCTTGTAGCTTCATTCTACTATTTTGAAATTTTTTTAATAAAGGGTTGAACCCTTGTCATTCTCCTTTGTATTGCACTTTGATTTTGAAAACCCTAAATGGGTATTGTGGCTCATGAAAGCAAAAAATTGGCCTCTCCAGGCCACAGGTATATGAATATGACCTGGGTCCTCTCCATTGTTTGAACTTGAACTTAAGCTTCATTTGTGAATTCCAGAGACAACACCATGAAGAATTAAAGGATTTGTTCTAAACCCGAATTAGCACCATATATTTGTATTTATTTGAAATTCTTGCCTTGACATGGCACTACTGTAGCATACATGCATTGTTCTGAAGGAACATGATGACACCATTTCAGACCCATCTTACTCCTAAAGCACACTTTTGTTAGATGAAATATTTTCCATACCTTCATGCATCTTTTGACTACACTATAGTGTTATTTTTTAGTTACTTTTTGATGCTTATTTCTGTTTGCTTGATGCATTTGAATCTTCAGTTTCATATTTAAATGGAGAAATGTACTGTCCTCCCCTCAGTTGTAGCATTGAAAACTCTAAACAAGCATCTCTATTTTTTCAAATCTCATTCATTAATGATGTTGCCTTGAGCTATATTTTGAGCAAACTACTACTTCAGTGATGTTTTCAGTGCTTCATTTTAACCATTTACCATGGCTTCAATGAATTTTAATACTTCTAGACACACACACACTTCACTTCTTTTCCATAGTCTCATGCTTTTGTTCCTCAAACAATACAGTATGATGATGTGAATACAATCTTTGCATGGAAGATTTTGAAATAGAAGCACTTGATTATGATGTCCTGGAGCCTTTCATTTTGCTTCAGCTATTCTTGATGATTTAAAAACAAGGCATTATGTATGCCTATTCACTATCACATTCATGAAATTGCACTTGAACAACTAATCACTCATGATTTTCAATTCATTGCACATTGAGAGTTGACTATATTGAATGGTCAACTGTTTGAGTCCCTTTGGCTTTTATGATGCATTCCTTCTGATAAACATCTCTCTTTGGGAAGTTTCAATATGTTTCTTTCTCAATCCCTTTTTGAATGCTTTGAGGAATAGCATGTCGGGTCTCAACCCTTGTGGGAGACCATTTTGCACCACATGCTTTAAGTCTTCAAATTTGGTCAGCAACATGACTTGTCCTATACCTACACAAGAAGCAAATAATGTTAGATTAAAACAATATGTTATTATGATGCTTCCTCCTTGGATTCTGTCACACTTTTGTTTTTGCTTAGTTGTTTCAATGTATCACTAAGCAACATTTTACATTACTATTGATGATTCATGTAGGAATGTTCATAATCAAATCTCTAACAACTTTTAACATCTCTTGCAGGTCCTCTTGGAGCTCAGAAGCAAGGAGAGGTGCACCATTCCAGAATCAACTTGAAGACATCATGCAATGATGATTATGTTCCTTCTTATATGTTTTTCCTTTCCTTTAATCTTCAGTAGTGTAGAATGTTCCTTTTGATAGATTGTCTCAACTACTCCCATGACTTGTGTGGGGCACTTGGTTCTTATCATCCAATGAATACAAAAACAACATTTGTAAAATTCTTGTTTAATTCTGTACTTTCTCTTTTTTGCAAAATAATGTTTGAACATTGTGAATGAATATCAGAATGAAAGCATTTCCTTTTTCATTTCATGCCATACTTAATGCTGAAATTGATAAAAATCAACTAAACACATTGCACTTTTTACATTAAACTCAAACACTTGCAATGGTTAAACATCAACAAAGGTAGATTGAAACTCTTCATTTTAAAATGAATCTTGAATAGACCAGCTTTGTCAAATTGAGCTGTGGTGAAAATTTGATAACAAAACCTTTGAGTATGTTTTGATTGCCATAATGCATTTAAATAATCCCCAAGATTATTGCAATAGAAATTATTCTAAGAGATATAAACTGTTTCCATCATTTTAAGTTCAGGGATAAGATTCTTGTGGAGACTAATGGCCTGATAATATTCTTACGATATAATAATGTTCACTATGTTAGTTATCCAGTAATAACAAAGGGACATCCATCAAAGCATAACAATGAGAAATATTTTTCAGATGTAGTTACAAGTGCCCTACCAGACATACATGCAAAATGCAGAATCATAGACAAGGCATGTGAACTATTTTCTCATGGAATGGGTCTATTAATAGAAACAATGATTCTTGGGTGGGTTGAAATGGGCTTTGGTCTATATTATGTGAACAGTGGAGGATGACTTAAGGGAACACTTTTCTTTATTGGATCCTATAATATTCTAGATAGTGGTTACTGTGAGATATACCTATGGAGGAATATACTTTCAAATTATAACTATGAACTTAAGCTTCTTGGCTTTGGCCTTTGTTGATAAAGAGAGATGTCTCTTGGTGACGGTGATTAATCGAGTTCTTCACAAGATTAGATGAATTAGTTAGAGCATTTGTACACATGATTTTGGTGGTTATTGAACTCATTCTTATAAGGAATGACTTATACCTATGGAAGGGAGAGAAATAATCTCCAATTCAAATAAAGTTAAAGGGAACAACAAAGAAACATAACTACATCATTTCCCTTCAAGGAGTTCAACATCATTATGGAATATGATGACTCACATCTCTCATCCCAGATTTCTTGCATTATTGGAAGGATTTCTCAGAGTTGCATTCAAAGGGAACATAATCTTGTCTTTGTTTATTGAGACTTTTGACAAACCTCACAAATTCAATTCCTGAAGAGGGAAATCAATGTTGGTTGTCTTCTTTATTGCAAGAAGATGCACTGAACCATGAATCGATAGAATGGAAGTTAATTGATAGTCTTGCCATTTCCAAGGATTCAATACAGACATCTCTCAACACTGGTACAAAATTTGAAGGGAAGGTCCTAGAAAGCGACGTATGTGTTGATATTGTAGGCTTAAATGTAAATTCTCCAATGAAATCTTCATCGAGAGAGTTAGATTTTGTTCATGGGAAGAAACCCAAAGTCAATGAATTTCATCATATGATAACTATTATAAACAATAGAGAGTTTGATGAAGAAATGATCTTGTTTTTTGCTGAAGTTCCTATCAAAATATTTTTGCTTTAGAAAAAGAGGGATTGGAGGTAGTAGAAAGGGAGTACTATCTTCCAGTTGACTTGATATTTGGCACTTATGTTTTCTTAGTATGGTATACTACTAGAAAACTTGTCCATTATAAACTCGTCTTACAATACTATACAATATAGACATGCATTTCAAATGTGGCAGATAACTTATCAATGCCACTAAGATTTTCTTTCTGAGATTGTACAAGGATCTTTAAACGTGAGGATAATTTTATTACTGAAGTAATTAAAGCATTAGATGACCTGTATGCTTTTTCTATTGGAATGGGAATCCATTTGCATTTTTTTCTATCAAGATCACCAAAAACCACATATAATATAGTTTTAAACTGCATCAGTATGACTAGGAAATTAAAACAAAAGTTGCTTATCCTGCTATGATGGATTCAAAAACACTAGGAGAATTATTTATGATAAATTTCCCTTCAATTGTTAATTTATTGTAGCTCAAATAGCTGTTATCTCCATTCCCAAGAATTATTATTTAATTGATTTTCTAGAGACTTCTAGAAAGGAGTTAGTTAGAGTC
>CM021104.1:103137394-103166984 GCA_007115665.2 Sequoiadendron giganteum
GAAGGAGGGAATAGACTATGAGGAGACATTTGCTCCAATGACTAGATATACTTCCATACGAGCCGTGATCTCACTTGCAACACAAATGGGATGGAAGATCCATCAAATGGATGTCAAGATAGTGTTTCTTAATGGTGAATTGAAAGAGGAGGTATACATAGAACAACCAGAGGGCTTTGTAGCACAAACCAACAAAACCCACTTGTGCAGATTGAAGAGAGCTTTGTATGGACTCAAGCAGACTCCCAGGGCATGTGGTATGAGCGTATTGATAGATACTTGTAGGGAATCGAGGCTTTGTGAAGAGTGAGGCGAATGCTAACCTCTACTAGTTGGTGGTTGGGGGTGAGGTTCTCATTCTTGTTCTATATGTGGATGACTTGTTTTTAACAGGTTCACTGGGGCTCATAGAGGAGTGCAAGAGGGACCTTGCAATAGAGTTCAAGATAAAGGATTTGGGGCTTATGCACTACTTTCTAGGCATGGAGGTATGGCAGACATATGGAGAGATTTTTCTTGGACAAGGGAAATACTGCATTGAAATACTGAGGAGGTTCAAGATGGAGGATTGCAGAGCCATGTATACTCCTATGATCACGAATTTGAAGAAGGTAGACACATCCACAAATAAGGATGTATAACCCACCTTATATAGGAAGTTGATTGGATCTCTCATGTATTTGGTCAACACTGGGCCAAATATATCCTTTGCAGTAAACTCTCTTAGTCAATTTGTGGTTGAGCCGAGAGAGTGCATTGGACATCAGAAAAGTATGTGTTGCGGTATTTACATGGTACAATCGAGTATGGGATTAGATATGCTCGAGGTGATGGTATCAACTTGCTAGGCTATATTGACGCAAACTGGGTAGGCAGTACATCAGACAAGAAAAGCACTTCAGGGTGCTTCTCTAGCTTGGGATTAGGGATTAGGAGTTGTCTCTTGGTACAACAGGAAGCAGAAGTCTGTGGCTCTGAGTTTTGCAGAGGAAAAATACATAGCAACTAGCATGGCGACATGTGAGGCGATATGGCTTTGAAATTTGTTGGTAGCCTTGTTTGCTCAGAGGGTTGAGACTACGGTGATACACTGTGACAATCAAAGTTACATTAGGTTGTCTGAGAATCTAATGTTTCATGACAGGTCTAAGCATATAGACATCAAGTATCATTTCATCAGGGATTGTGTACAACGAGGGATTGTTCAACTACAATATATACCTACAGATCAGCAAGTAGCAGAGATTTTGACCAAGGCATTGGGGAAGGAAAAATTCATCTTCTTCAGAGATATGTTGGGTGTCATGCATAACACCTTCCTTACTAAGAGGGAGTGTTAATTTATTGTAGCTCAGACAACTATTATCTCCATTCCCAAGAATTATTATTTAATTGATTTTTTTGGAGACTTCTAGAAAGGAGTTAGTTAGAGTCCAAATAATTAATTAATTAATTGATTCCTCTAGAGACTTCTAGAAACCAATTAGTTAGGGTTTGTTAGAGTCTAATTAATCTTATCCATTGATTGAGATTAAATCATGGCCATTGGTTTTTCAATGAGAATAATATAAAAGGGGATCAATGGGCATTTGGAGAAAACACACTTGAGAAAGATGTGCAGTGATAGCAAATAAATTTGCAGTGAGAGCAAATAGTTTCATAGTGATAGCAAGGGTATAGTTACAGCATTGGAGGCAACAACAGTGAAATTTCAGTAGGAGAAATTGAGGGAAGAATTTATGGAGAAGAATATTGACCTAGAGCTCTGCCAGTAAGAGGCAAGCGGTTTATGTATCTCTTGATTTGTTGAAGTTTAATAAAATTCCTCATTTGCAGTATTGGTTTTCCCTCTGGTCTTGTTCCAGGGACAATTCATCCAAAAATATTGTGTTTATTATTTTGCATGTTTTCTTTTCTATTCTTGTGGTTTTATTTGTGAAGTTGCAGTTGTGTTTGTTTTCAATATTTGTTGTGAATTATTTTTTGGCAGTCAAATAATCTATATAGATAGGAGATTAATAATCAGTAACTGCAATAGAATTTTCACATCAATCAACCCCATTACTGCTCATGAAACATTATCTTGTGTAGATACCATCTCTACATTTATTTTTTTCACATGCGAACATCGAATACAATTCATGCAGGCAAATTTGATGCATTGAAGCTAAATGCAATTTTATTCAGTGCACTCTATAAGTATGGCGAATTGGGAGAAACATAGTCTTGCATGACTAACTGTTCAACAAATTTAACTTCACCTTTTAATGTAGATAGTGATTATCCTAAAATAGAAATAAACTTAGACAATATCGACACTAGGGTCGCTGTGATTACAATTCTCTTCTACACATGTGCAACACAAAATGTTACTCTTCCACCACTTGCAAAAGTTTGATCCATACAAGTATTATTTAGGAGGTTGATGTCAAGTTTCCATTGCCTTATAAAGCACAATCATTATCCAATCAAATCAATATTCTTGACTCCAGTTAAAATGTTACATATGTTATAAGGAAATGGGGAGAAGCTAGGTAATTTTAATTCTCATTAAGGAGAGTTTTTTATCTATCTTTAGTTATGATTCAATGTCAAGATTCTAGATTAAGAAGAAGATAATAAGATAGAAAAATATTGATATATTTCAATAGAACTTGTGAATCCTTTTTAAATGCCTCAATGGGATTAATCATATATGGTAAGGAGGTATTCGAGTGAAGGGAAGTTGGGAATTTTTCAATAATAAAAGGATAATTTTTAGAAAGCACTGGAGGAAGAAGATGAAAAGACAATCTTGTGACTTAAAATTTCATAATTTGGAGGGAAAATTTGGGAGGTGTTCCCATTCATACTCTTACAAATAGGAGTATAATTGTTTATGGGGGAGGTATTTTTTGCTGCTCTGAAAGGGAGAGTTGTGTAGGGGCTGGAGTAAATTCTTAAAAAATGATTTTGGGAATATGCCTGTTGTTCATGTGAATTTTGGAATTATTTTTCTCGTGTGTTTAATAGTTTTTTTCAATATCTAATATTTCCATGTTAATTTACATTTAAATATACTCCATGTTAGCAAATCAATATTAAAATAGTGTGTTAGTATTTGAGCTAATTATTGTTTCAAAACTATATTTTTGTTTATCATTCATGGGTATTTAGGTCACTAAATTAACCTCTTGTGGATTGTTATTCAGTTATCACTTTTCAAAGTTATTGTATTCATTTGAAATCTTTCCTTTTTGTACTTTTTGGTTAAAAGTACTTAGAAATATTAAATTGTATCATATGAGGGAGTTGGCCCTCTCAAACGTAGAGAAGACTCATTAATCTCATAACGATTTATCCATTCGTTCGTGTAATTTATCGCTTCACATTGGGCAAGTTAGTTGATTTTTCAGAACTTGACAAAATTGTTTACTAACAAAAAATAACTTAGATTGGAATGAAGAATGCATAGTTACCTGGGACCACAATAAGCAAGCATTTGAATGTAATAAATAATAAACTAGACATTTACAACTATAATTAGATGCCAAGTAAATACTTACTTATATTATGACACCAAGACATGTACGTCTAATAATGCATCATAACACAAATATGATCTATAGAATAGTACAAGTGTGTGAATTCCGGATTGAATTGGTACAATGGCCATTAAACATAATTTATTAGTCTCTTGAATGATACTCCCCCTCTTCAAATGAGAGGTGTAAACCCATCCTTACATCCACCTCATGATCACCAAAATAGTAGTTAGTTTAAAATCTTGTAATTATTAATTAACAACAATCCATATAATTAAATTTGATCAATGTAATAATCAATTCATCATGTTATTCATATTAATCCAAATAATCTCATGAATCAAATATTAAAATCAAATAAACATGTCATATTTAGGAAATAGTGAAATTATGAAAAACATAAGAATGCTAAACTAAAATTCCATTGATTTATACATATTGCATAAAAAATTCATAATCATGCATTTTATTAGTCAATTTAAAATAATTAAAAAATCATCTAATTTATATATTAAAATGGGCTTTGAAAAAACTCATTTATAATTAAGTAGAAAAGGATGGAAAAATGGAAACAAGAAAGACCTACTCATGTGGGTCCCCCTCTTTGTGAAGGGTTAACCATGATATCTCTACCTCCTATTTGGAATTATAGAAATATTCACCTCTCTAGGATCTCCGCTCATCATCTTGGCATTAACCTCTATCTCTCTCACCTTCTCACCCAATAACTTCTCACTAGGGACATGGTTCATATTATTAGGTCCTCCTTGCTCTCTATATCTCCTAATACAATAATCACTTTCCTAGTATTTCCCCAACTATAGTTGATCCTTTATCTTGTATGTTGATAATTAGGACCCAAGGTGTCAACGAGGATCCACCTTATATTTCTAGCTCTTTCTTTCTCCTTTAAAATCTGCTACAAGAGGTATATCTATCTAGCTACAACTCAACCAAATGATATCACACTCTATCCACAAGGTGGATCTTCTATTTTTCTTGTATGCTAGCTAATGATAGCATTATAGTATGAGTAGTCCACACTAGATTTCCCCCTCTCATAACCTGACTATGTCAACATAGGGATCTACCACTATATTTTCCATGGTCATTGTTCCAACATGAAAATTATCTAATATTACAATTACCCCCAAAAATAAGGCATTGTACCTCATCTCATAGATCAAGGCATTTCCTTATCATTAAATTAACATCCCCTATAGTAGTGAGATGAAAATAATTGGCCAAACCCTTAATCTAGTAACCTAATATAAATAATAATAGGCGTGGGATAAGATGTTAATCCTAACTTGTATTCTTAGCCCCACATATCAATAGCCATCACTATTGGGGCCCAACTAAAAAGCAACATTTCAAATCCCTTTCACCAACTAATTTTGTTGCAATAATCCCGATAATGACTAAGTTTGAATGGTTTGAATGGTCACTCTCTTAATAAGCTTCAACTTCATACTTGACTTGGCATCCTCATTATCACCCACATTTCTAAAATGAGAATCCTAAGCCTAAGTCTCATTCAAATTTTCAACATCCCTTAGGATGGGATTGCTCTAATAAGGATTCCTAAGATCTTGTAAGTGTTGTAAAGGGTGAATTTCCACTCATCCCCCAACTACGAGGAATTGTAAGATGTTTTGACGTGCATCCTAATAAATCAAGATATAAAACAAAATCATGTTGGAAGGTAGCACTACGGGTTTTCATTCCACTCTCATTTGTCCCACCCTCTCTAATACACCCCTCTCTTTATTTTCCAATAGATTAAGAATCTTAACCTTGGGCTCCACTCTACCTAATGGCCACCTTGTAAATACCCACAAATAAAAAAAGACAGTTAGTATCAAGTCCAAAAATGTGTGGAATATTTTTAATCCTTAATGTTCTTTTAGTCTTGATGGAATTGTAGACACCCCAATTTTGACAACATAACCTTAATTAATTAAAATTTTAAATTTTAATTAATTATCCCAATATTATATTATTTAATTAATTGATCCATTTTAGCCCATGATTAATTAAGTATTTTATTATTTAATTAATTATCACACCTTCCTATAATTAATTGAATATCATAATATTTGATTAATTATTACACCCTCATCCTAAGGTTCTCCCCAATTAATTAAATACCATGCTATTTAATTAATTCAACATTTTCCCACATTCCTCTAAATCTTGCTTAAGTTAATTAATCCATGATTAATTAACTTTATCTACATCCTAATCATCATTAGCCCATTCTCCAACTTTTAACTCTAGCCTAGTTAATAAACCCATGGTTTGTTAACCCAACCCATCCCCATTACATTAATTGATCCTTGATTAATTGATTTAACCCCTATGCCTAATCATCATTAACATTTCTTCCTAATTTTTAATTCCCTCCACCTCCCTCAAACTTTCCAACAAGTGACAAGTGTCCTAGCCTACTCATCCTACCCTCCTCTCACACATGTGTGAATCTTACCTACCAGCACTAACCTCTTACACAATCCCACTATCTTACACTGGCTCTTCACAATGTGTGCTCACACATGTGTGGGCACACCTCACCCTTACATCTTCTTCCCCTTGTGACACTTGTCATGAGGCCCTCCACCACTCAATCTCAACCCTTGATCAAGTCAATGCATCTTAGCCATCCATTTCACTCATCCAATATCTATGAATTGAAGTCTTCTCTCCCATTCCCAACATCTACAATTTCCTTAACTTTATTATGTTGGAATATTGACTTGAGCAATCCACATCTCAATCACTTAGAGAAAATCAACAAGTAATTTGAGTGCAACTTGTGAGCTCAATCCATGGAGAAGGGTATGAAGGTATAAACTTGTATTTTTGAATGCATTTCTGTTAGAAGATTAATCTATACTTGGTAAAGGTTATTCTTTAAATGCAATTTTTTATTAACTTGTAGGAATATTCCAAAGGAATCCCTACAAGTTTTTTGTATTTTTTGTCATCTCACACATGTGTGAGGATGACTTATTTTTAATTCCTTTATTAAAGAATATTTTTAACCACCTCCTTAAGAGGTGACACTTTGCACACACATAGATGAATGGTGGCATTCATTGAGTTGGGAGTTACATTCTAACCCCTCCTTCTCACCTCCACTTATTGAGGTGCCTCTCCTAGATCATTCTTCAAGATTCAAGCAAGCAAGCCTAATGCTTAAGTGCTCTCTCTCTCTCTTTGTATCATTCTTAGGCATTTTGCTTTCATTCATTATATTGGGGTTTTTTCTTGTTTTTTCCCCTTATCAAATTATTTTGTTTCCTCTTGATGGTGGCGGTACTTGATTTGGCTACTCTCTCTTTTGTAATATTTTTCCTTCAAACAATGCTCATTGATTAGTTATTTCCTTTGTTCAATTTATTTTTTCTTTCATGGTATCAAAGCTTGGTATTACTAATCTTGTGAGCTACATTGTTGAAGGTTTACCAAGTTTAAAAGACACACCATCAGAGGCACTCTAAAAGAAGAGGAGAAGAGTCAAAGTCTAACTTGCTTCTTTTTTGATATTTAGTTTTCTAACTTAGTCTTATTGTGCAAGAATTTAGTTTTCTCTTGTTTCAAATTTCAAATAATTTTTTAAAAATCTACATGCATTTAGTGTAATTTTCTAGAAAACCCAATAATGATTTATCTTGTTTTCCAAATTTAAATTCATAATTTTTAACCATTTGTGGAGGGTATATTTTATCTAAAAGTTTTCTAAGTTTTTTCTTTTAGTTTAAATCTAAAAAAACCCATTATTTTTGCATGCATATTTCTTTAAAAAAAAAATCATTAGTATTGTACAAATAAAAAAATTCAATTTATTTCTGCATTTGTATATATATTTAAAAAACAAAAACAATTAAAAAAAAAAAAACTCTAACCCTAGTTTACTTTTTTTTTTTTTCAAAATAAATAAAAATTTCATTTATTTTCTTTTAAAACATAGATATTAAATATTTAATATCTGTTTTAAAAATACATATCTCTATTTATAGAGTAAAAAAATTGTTTTACAAATAAACAACAAACCCTAAGTTTTAAAAAAAAATCAATAATAAATAAACCCTATTTTTAATAGGGGTTTGATAATAGTATTAGACAAATATTCTTTTTTAAAATAAACAAAAAAACATAATAAAAAATATCAAAAATCCCTTGCAACTGCTGCTGTGGCTCGTCTCCGTTGCGACCCATCACTCCGGCCTAAGTCCGCACCCTGCTACACCGCTGCTCCTTCTGCCCCTGCCTCTTTTAATATTGTGCTGCTGTTTTCTTCAAGCCACACCTCTCTTTTTTTAGTTCCTTAACTTTAAACCTGCACTCAAAATAATATATGTTCCTTTATTTCCATTTTGGTTTATTTGGTTTTAAAATCCATTTTAAACCCCTTGCTTTTTTCTCCTGCCGGTAAAGTGCATTCACTTTTATTTTTTTAAAATTTTATAAGTTCAAATTTAAGTCTTTGGAAAATCCCACAACCTCATTAATTTTTATAAGTTTTTAAAAGATTTTTTTTTTGATGAATTTTCCAAATATCTATATTAAAAAAGATATAATTACAAATTCACAAAAAAGGGGCGGGTGGTAAGAAGGCACACCTCGAATGTCACATGGGACCAACCCAGAAAAACCAAAATAACGAATGGGCCCAGCCCAGAAAGTCCAAAAGATCACATGGGCCTAGCCCAGAGTTTAAATAACAAAAAGAAAATTAGGCAGCCAAGGCAGTGCCAGTAGATCTTGGGGGGCTCGGTCATCCAGATGTTTTCCCCATACATCAGCGGGGTTTGGAGTGACGTCAGAAGGAGCACCCCAACCATCATCAATTTTTTCATCTTTATCTTTGTCCTTATCCTCGCGCCGAGGCGAGATTGCGAGAGCCAGCCACAAAAAACTTTTGCCAGTGGAAGGCCAACCAGAGTCAGAAGCAGGCAGAGTATCAGAGGGCCACCTAGAACCACCTCCACTACTCCTTGGTGCACCACTAGAGTGCCAGCCCTGACCAGGACGCGGCGAAGGAGAATGAGCCCGCCTGGGAGGTCGAGAATCCCGATGAGTAGGAGGCTGGGAGCGAGCTCGAGAGGAATCACTTTGCT
This sequence comes from Sequoiadendron giganteum, assembly GCA_007115665.2. Classification (NCBI taxonomy): domain Eukaryota; kingdom Viridiplantae; phylum Streptophyta; class Pinopsida; order Cupressales; family Cupressaceae; genus Sequoiadendron; species Sequoiadendron giganteum. The sequence goes on from CM021104.1 coordinate 103,146,042, forward strand.
TCCAGCTTCGAGAGGGTAACCGACTGCGAGAAGAGGAGGGTGAGTCAGGGATCCGAGCCACAATACAAGGGGCATTGCCCCAGTGGTCCAGAAGAACCTGCAGGTGAGCCACTTCCAGTGCAACCTTGTTGGCTTGCACTTGAATCTGTAACATAACATTAGAACATATAACTACTTTAGCATAAAGAGATACATTAACATCTAAATGAGAATGAGCAAATACACAAGCATTTCTGTCTTTCCAGATATTGAAGAGGATTTCCACTCTAAAAGTGTGCCAAAGTTGGGTGAACTTAGCCGGGGTTCCAGGCGGGTCCCCCAACAAAACCATATGCCACGAAAAGGGTTCAGGCCTAAAAGGCCGAAAGAAATCATCAATCCAAGTCCAAAGCTGCTGAGCTCCGGGAAAAAACCAAAAAAGGTACTTGAAGCTTTTTGGCTGCCCACAAAAAGGGTAGCGAGGGTCAGAGACCCCCAAATGAACCAGGTGAGATCCCACAGGAAAGCCTTGGAAAAGAATACACCAAGCAAAGTGGGCCAGCTTCGGATTAACAATTGCAGACCAAGTGGCATCAAACCTCTTACGCCAAGTATGGGCCGAGGAGTTAAGAAGCCACCTCTAGTTCAAAGAACTGATCATAGCAAAATGGGGTGAAAGCCAACCAAGCCGCGGCTTGTAGCTCCGTAGAGGAGTATCTGGAAACCATTTCCAGTCTTTCCACCAAGGTTTGTGCCCATGAATGCCAACTTTGTGAAGAATTTCTCCCAAAATGGCGCTCACCAACCTGTCAAAAGTAAGACGATCCTGGTTTTGAAGACTATATTGGGTTTTAAATGCATCCCACTGCAAAATACGCATGGTAGGTCAGTGGAAGAGCTGATGCAGCGTATGAATGCCCTTTTTATGAAATCTGAGAGCTTTGAGCCAAGGCGACTTAGCCAGGGGTTGACCATTTTGAGCCAGAAGGGGAGACCACCAAAGGTTATGCTGGTTGATGGAGAGCCCATCATGAAAGCCAGCCCCAACCCAACGGAGCCAAGGCTTAACGGTTTCCCAAGAATGCCAAATAATTTTGGCCACAAAGGAGCCCATAATTTGAACCGGCTCCCTCATAATCAGAAGGGTTTGGAGACCGATTCCTTTCCAGGCGGGTCTATGAACAGGAAAAACAGACTAAATACAATGTCTGAGGAGGATTTTCCAGGCTTCATCCCTAGTAAGCGCGCGGATAATCCACTTGACATAGAGAGCAGTCCCTTGTCATTGAGTGGAGAGCAAGCCAAGCCCTCTCGACTCCTTGAGGAGACAGGAAAATTCCCAAGCGACCCGATGAAAGCCCTTATGGGTCACAAAAGAGGCCCATAGAAAATCGCGGAGCAATTTCTCAAGCCTGCTGTAGGCTGCTTTAGAAGGAGCCCAACAAGAAGAATAGTAGACGTGGGTGGCAGCCAAAATTTTAGAGCACACCTGGAATTTTCCAGCCAGAGAAAAAGGCTTGGTAACCCAATAGGTCAGCTTCTGCTCAACCTTGGAGAGTATGGCTTGCTAGAGCTCTCGAGGGGAAGGCTGAAGGCGAAAGGGATGCCCAGAAATCGAAAGATTTCACCCTGACCAATCCATTTCCAGTTATAAGTTTGAAGCCACGCAGGAGTGGGGAGCACCGACTATCTGTAACACAAGGTCTTGTGCCATTGAATAGCAGAGTTGGATGCAAGACAAAAAATGTCAAGGCATTCCAGGGCAGCAACGATCGAGCCTTCTTCCTCTAAGAGAGAGAAAAGAATCATCCGCGAAGTGCCCATTGACAAGCTACTCTTGAGAGTCTGGGAGAGTGATTGCTTTAACACGTTGCTGGGAGATAGCATTGGCAAGGAGATATCCAAAGCCCTCAGTAGCCAGAACATACAAAGTAGGGGCAAGAGGACATCCCTAGCGAATAGAGCGAAAAAAACCAAAAGTAGAAGACTGGCGGCCACTAATGGAGATGCAAGCCGAGGCATCAGAAAAAAGCATACGAATAGATTGCAAAAAATTGGGTCCAAAGCCCAAGACCTGTAATATCACAAAAATGAAAGGCCATTCAATACGGTCATAGGCTTTGGCAAAATCAATTTTAATGAACACTACTTTCTGGTTTGACCGTCGGGCCCACTCCATGCCTTCCCAAATAGCAATAATGTTTTCAAGAATGAACCCGAATTTAATGAAACCAGTCTGTTCGGGGTGCACAATCTGAGGCAAAAGATGGTGAATTTTTAAAGCCAAGGATTTGGCAATGATTTTGTAAGAAACATTGAGAAGCGTGATGGGTCGCCAGTTGCAAATATCCTCCAGATCCCCAGGCTTAGGTATGAATTTAATATTGCCTTTATTTATTAAATTACCTAGAGAATTGGTTTGAAAGGCTTCAAGATAAACATAATGCAGATCACTCCCAATACAGTCCCAAAGAGCTTTATAAAATTCACAAGGAAAGCCATCAATCCCAGGAGCCTTATCATCAGCCATGGAGGAAACGACTTCCTTGAGATCATTAATTGTTAACAATTGATCACATAAATTGATTTGGGCTGAAGAAAGCCTATGTGGCACAACAACAAGGCAGCTCTGAAGGGCTTATTGGCGCGCAGGCATGGGGTCTTGAGCCGTGAAAACTTGTTCATAGTGACACACACAATCCTGGAGAATGTCAGGTAGCTCAAAAAGCACTTGATTACCATCTTTGATGGCTTTAATGCTTGGGGAAGACTGCCTAGCACGAAGAGCCAAAAAAAACTCTTTGGAGGCACGATCACCAATTTTGAGCCAGTGGAGCCAAGCCTTGATCTGAGCGCCCCTGGCAGAATAATTATTTGCCACTTGCTGCTGGTGTCTTAAGTCTGCCAGCCGGACTTGATGTGACGGGGAAAAAGGACAAGCTGCCAAGGCCTCCATAGTAGCACACAAGTCGGCAGTGGTAGCCTCGTAAGAACGCCGATGGAAGATAGCAAGCTGGTGCCTATAAATGCGCAAGAAGCACAGTACGAATGATGGCATCATTCCACCAAACAATCCAGCCCGCACGGCCAGGAGGACGACACTCTAAATTCCATAGCTAGAGAATGTGGGCCAGGGTGGGCTTGTGACAGAGCAAAGACGTGTTCAAGAAGAATTGAGTCTTACACGTGCGAGGTTGACAAGACACCCACTCAATGCGAAAATTAATTTGGAAGTGATCTGAAAGGGTCACATCCACTGACGACTTCACAGGCAAGGCAGAGCTCTTGAAGGAAAAAAAGGATTGAGTTGAGATCATAGCACGATCAAGGCATTTAAAAACTTTGTTAGAACTAGCCCTGTAATTACACCAAGTGTGCTAGGGAGAATGAGAATGGCGGTAACCCATATTGGGATCAAAAAGCCCCAATTTATTGCGCATGTAAAACCACGCCTCCCTTTCACCCGCAACCCAACGAAAAGGCACAGTGCCATTCTTATCGTACGCCATCTCAACCATGTTGAAATCCCCACAGAGCAACTAGGTGGCAACTGGCAAAGAGTCAACAATCCAGCGCCAGAGCAAAGAATGCTCCACGACATCATTAGAGGCATAAATATTAATAATCCCGAAGGAATGATTTTCAATATTGAGAAGAATCCAGACAGCCCACTAGGAGGGGTCAACTCCATGGTCCACCACATAAGGAAGCAGTCATGGGGCCAAAAGAGTAGCAGCTCCACCATGACCAACCTCATATGAAGTGCTAAACATAGAACTGACTGGCCAAATAGAACGACAAGCCGAAGCAAACAACAAACCTAAAATTTTAACTTCTTGGAGACAAAGCATTTCAATCCCTGGGTAATTCTTCAAAGTATTCCTAACAGAATACTTCCTAGAGAGGTCAGTGAGATCTCAAACATTCCATGAGATAAAATTCATGGAAAATCTTCCATGCTTGCAAAGTCCTGGTCCTCTTCACCCAGGGAAGAGAAGCTGTTCTTCAAAAATTCTTGCAGAACAAAACCTATTTGAATAGCGGGAGAAAATCTCTGTTTTTCTGGCACATATTCACCTTCTTCCAAAGGAGGCGATGGGCTACGAGAACGCCGCTGGGTCCCCATAGCGGAGGAAAAAGCCGATTGAGCACATAAAACAGTAGCAGGCTGGGGCGCAGCCTTCGGCCTGGGCTGCAAAACAACAGAAGCAACTCCTGAGGGAGTAGCAGTCCCCTTCTCTAAAGGGTTTGAAACTTGTTGGGTTAGTTTCGGGGCCTTGGGAGCCGACCCAGAACCAGATGACTTATTCTTCCGATTTGTAATCGTAGTCCATTTTGTGTCTGCCTTAGCCGAAGGCTTTGTCGGACGAGGCTTTTCAGCACCCCATGGCTGAGAGACAGTACGGGGAACTGTCAAAGGGCAGTCCCTGATCTTGTGATCAGCTGATTGGCACCGGTAGCACGTGTTAGGCAGGTTAAAATATGTGATTTTCTGGGAGTGGCGAATATCCCCGATTTGAATGTCTATAGACTCTTTCAAATCCTTGGATAAATCAACTTCCACACAAACCCTTTTTTGAGGACGGGCTTGAAAGAACTTATCAGGTTCTATGCAAACAACCCTTCCTAGAGAGGAAGTAATATGGTTCAAGAAGGGCACACAAGGCAAAGGCAACCCTGGAAACTCAATCCATATCGGAACACGCATTTTGGTGTCCTCTGAGACCGCAAAATCCTGGGTCCAGGCCTGGAAAACCAACAATGAAGAGCGAACATACTAGGGTCCATGACCCAAAATATCCTGGACATGATCGACTTCCGCAAAGCGGAACAAAAAAAAAACCCTTGGTCAGGTTTTGGACCATATCAAGGCGGACCCCATGAGGGACCCAGGCCTTGTTAACCCAGTCTTTTAGCACACTTTCAGGGGGAGTCCTCCCAACAAAATAACCCACAAGGGTGTGTTGTTCAAGCCATTGGCATGCAGAATCAAAATCAGGTAAAGGTAAAACTACATCAGCAGGGGCGTCAGAATGCTTACCTCGTGAAAGACTTTCGGAACAAATTTCCGAGGGCATTTGTTCAGTGGGGGAGCCATTAACCTGTGTCGATGAACCATTAACACCAACAAAAATTACTGGGTTAGAACCGGTTGAAGGCATAATAAACCCCTAAAATCGTAGTAAATGCGGTCGTACTTAATGAAGGAAACAAATTCCCATGCAAGAAGCGCAGTATGACGCAGGAGGGGCCACGAATGACCTCAGAAAGCAAAAAAACCTAGAAGAGCTCATGCACCGCTCCTTGGGCCTATTCCAAGATCATTCTAACCTTAAAAGAGATTTATCTCTTACGTAAGAACTTATTATTTTTTTCTTAAAAGGAAAGGTATTATGTTTAATAAAGGTTTTCTAAAGTTTTTTTATATTAATATTTTTAATAAATGCTTTAAAGTTTTAAATTAATTTTTTAATTAAATTTAAGGTTTATTAAAATATTTATTAATTATATTAGTGTATTTAATTAATAATTTTTTAAAAATAATATTATTTTAAAATTTGACAATTATTTTGTTATATAATTTTTTTCCAAATTTTAAAGGAGGTTAGTTTTTTCAAAAGGGGTCTATTTTTTTTTTGAAAATTTATCTAAAGGGGCTTATTTTGTTCTAATTAATTTATTTTGCTATTTAAGAGGGCTAGTTTTTTTTGCAATATTTCCTTTAGTAAAGTTTTTTTGTGCATTTCAATATTTTACGATGTCTACTTTAATTCCAAAAATTAAATTGAATTCTTCGAACTATCATTCTTGGAAGACTCACATTTCTTTCATTTTTCGATTTAAACATCTTTTAGATGTAGCTACAGATCCTAAATCTAAACCAAGTTCATCTACATCCAAAGATGAAATCAAAAAATGGAATCTTAAAAATGAGGAAGCCCTTGGCCTCATAGGTATCTCCATGTCACCCAAACTTTATGTTCACATTGGGACATGCACAACTGCTTATGAAGCATGGGACAAACTCAAAAAAATTTATGGTAGGTCAAATGAATCAAGCAAAATTCAAATTCAAGATCAACTTGAAGATTTGAGGTATTCTGATTTTAAATGTATGGATTAATTTTTATTGAAATTTGATGCTTTAAATAGTCAATTGCATGGTTTAAGAGTAAAATTAGATAATCTTAGATTAATTCATCTTATTTTTAAAAAGTGTCTTCCTAGGCAATTTCAACAATTCATTACTAATATTCATGCTCAATTAGCTATTCCTTCTTTATCTACTCAATTGACTTATGATATTTTTCATGATTTATTAAGACAAGAAGAAGCTAAGTTGATTCAGTTTGGCAATCTTAAGTCTAATGAACATGCTTTTTTGTCTAATCATAAGCAAAATTTTAAGTCTAATTCTAAACAACAACATTATAATTCCAAACCTCATTATAATAATGGCAATGATCCTAGAAAGTTTAACTCTTCTAAGAAACCACATTTCACTTATTGTAATAAGGATGGTCATTAGCAAAATGGTTGTTTTAAGAAGCAAAATTTGAGAAAAGGCCTATGAAGCAAAATAATCAACATCAAAATAAACCTAATAATAATAAGGTTCATAACAATGCTGATCAATCTAGACGCACTTTTACATGTAGTTTTAATGTTTCTCAACCTCTTGAATGGGTTATTGATTCAGGTGCATCTCAACATGTTACTTCACATAAAGAAGTTTTTGAGTCTATGCAACCTGATTTGTCTAATGTTCTTCTTCAACTTGCAAATGATTATACTTGTAAAGTAGAAGCAATTGGTGATGTGAATGTTCCTAATGGTAAATTGCATGATGTTTTATATGTTCTTGAATTAAAGACTAATTTACTTTCAGTTGCTAAGCTTTGTCAAGATTATAAAATAGAATTCTATAAAGATATGTGCTATGTTATTGATAAAAAAAAAACAAAGTAATTGATAATGCTAAGTTAGACAATGACAATTTGTTCAAATTTTATGAGTTTTCTCAATCTAGATGCTCTTTATTATCTACCATTGATTTCAATGTTTGGCATGAAAGACTTGGTCATATAAATGCTAACAATATTGATTTAATGCTAAAGCTTAAAATGGTAGATGGATTGCCTAGTATTGTTCCATCTAAAATTGTATGCACATGATGCATGTTTGGTAAGATGCATAGGGAACCCTTTCCACATGGTCAATCATGGAGGGCAACTCATAAGTTGCACCTAGTTCATAGTGACCTTTTAGGACCCATGGAGAATAAATCCATCCAAGGATCAAGGTATGCACTTACTTTTGTTGATGATTATTTTCGAAGAACTTAGATCTATTTTCTTCATAGTAAGGATCAAGTTCTTGATATATTTTCTGAATTTTATAAATTTGTTGAAAGGCAATCTGGTTTTAAACTTAAAATTCTTAGAACTGATAATGGTAAAGAATATGTGAACAATGCTTTTAATAGGTATTTGAAATCATTTGGTATTAAGCATGAGCTAAATATTCCCTATACACCTCAACAAAATGGTATAACAGAAAGGAAGCATAGAACTATTGTTGAAATGGCTAGATGTATGCTACATGCTAAAAATATATCTTATAAAATTTGGGTAGAAGCTATGTTTTGTGCTACTTAAATTATTAATAGGACTCCCACTAAAGCTTTAAAGGATATAACTCCTGAAGAAGCTTGGTCCGGTAGGAAGCCCACCCTTAAACATTTAAGAATTTGTGGTTCAATTGCTTATGTTCACAAACCTAAATAAAAGAGGCAAAAATTAGATGCTAAATCTTCTTATCATATTTTTGTTGATTATGATGAACATTCTAAAAGTTATAGAGTTTATAATCCTCTTACTAACAAAGTTAAAGTTGCTAGAGATGTATGCATTGCTGAAAATGGTGTTCATGATTGCTCTAAAGTGCATGATATTGAATCTTCTCAAAATAAAGTTATTGTTGTGAATGATAATCCTCAAGTTGAATCTTCTCTTAACCCTCCTACTATATCTCTTACTCATAGTGATAGTGATGATGAAAATGTTGAAATTTCTCCTCATGATTCTTCTTCTAGTGATGAAACTCCTACATCTAAAAGAAAGCCTAAATGGTTTAAAAATTTAATGTAAGAAAGTGAGGATATTTTAGCTAGAATGAATAAATCTAAGACTAGAAAGGATAATTATTATAATTATGCTTTGATGTCTAATATTATGAATTCAAATGACCCTCAAACTTATGAACAAGCTAAAGATCAACCTCATTGGAAAAAGGCTATGCAAGAAGAATATGATACTTTAATTGGTAATAATACTTGGGATTTAGTTCCTTTACCTCAAGTTAAGAATCTTGTTTCATGCAAATGGTTATATAAAACTAAAGTTAATGCAAATAATGAAGTTAAATTTTCTAAAGCTAGATTAGTTGCTAGGGGCTTCTCTCAAGTTGAAAGATTAAATTATAATGAAACATAAATGCTCCAGTAGCTAAGATGCTAACTATTAAATTAGTTCTTGCTTTATCTTCTCATATGAATTGGCCTATTCATCAAATGGATGTTAAAAGTTCATTTTAAATGGTGATTTACATGAAGAAATTTATGTATCAACCTTTGGGTTTCATTAAGGAAGGTAATGAAAATCTTGTTTGCAAATTAAACAAATCAATTTATGGTTTAAAGCAATCTCCTAGAGAATGGTATTCAAAGATTAATGCTTTCTTTCTATCTCAAGGTTTCATTAGAAGTAAAAATGATCCAAATTTATATTAAGCATAGTGAAAATGATATTGTAATTATTATTTTATATGTTGATGATTTAATTCTCACTTCTAGTTCTAACAATTTGATTAGTGGTGTTAAGTCTCAACTCAATCAACAATTTTAAATGTCTGATTTAGGTTTTTGACATTATATTTTGGGTATGCAAATTTGGCAAACACATCAAGGTATTTTTCTTTCTCAACAAAAATATGCTCAAGATCTCTTAGATAGATTTAAAATGAATGATGCAAAGTGTGTTTCTACTCCTTATGAATTAGGGACTAAATTAATGGTTGATATGGAAATTCCTTTTGTTGATCCTACTTTATATAGGCAATTAGTAGGAAGTTTAAATTATCTAACTCTTACTAGACCTGATATTTCTTATAGTGTTGGTTTGGTTTCTAGATTTATGTCTAAACCACAATAAACTCATTTTAAAGTTGCAAAAATAATTTTAAGATATGTTAAAGAACTCTTAATCTTGGTCTCTTTTATGATGCAAATTGCGATTTTTCTTTAAAAGGTTATACTAATTCAGATTTAGGAGGTGATCCCAATGATGGGAGATCCACTTGTGGTTATTGTTTATTTGTTCGATTAGGTGAAATCTCATGAAATAGTAAGAAACAAAAATCTACTTCTCTTTGTTCTACAAAAGCTAAATATAAAGGTTGTACAAATGCACCTGAAGAAGCACTATGGTTAAGAAGATTACTTGAAGACTTGGGTCTACCTCAAAAGGATCCTACTCCTTTATATTGTGATAATAAAAGTGCTATTGCTTTGGTAAAGAATCCAATTTTTCTTGCTAGGACCAAGCACATTTCTCTTCAACATCACTTCATTATAGAGAAAATTGAATACAAGCAAATTTCTCTTTTGTATTGTAAAGGTGAAGATCAAGTTGCAGATATTCTCACCAAAGCTCTTTGTAAAGATAAATTTATCTTTTATTATAAAAATCTTAGATTACAACCCATTGACGGGTTTGATGTAACCTCCCCAAGTAAAGCTTAAGGGGGATGTTAGAAGATTAATCTTTACTTGGTAAAGGTTATTCTTTAAATGTAATTTTTTATTAACTTGTAGGACTATTCCAAAGGAATCCCCACAAGTCTTTTGTATTTTTTGTCATCTCACACATGTGTGAGGATGACTTATTTTTAATTCCTTTATTAAGAAATATTTGTAACCACCTCCTTAAGAGGTGACACTTTGCACCCACATAGATGAATGGTGGAATTCATTGAGTTGAGAGTTACATTCTAACTCCTCCTTCTCACCTCTACTTATTGAGGTGCCTCTCCTCTCATTCTTCAAGATTCAAGCAAGCAAGCCTAAGGCTTAAGTGCTCTCTCTCTCTTTGTATCATTCTTAGGCATTTTGCCTCCATTCAAAATATTGGGGTTTTTTCTTGCTTTTCTCCCAAGTATCAAATTATTTTGTTTCCTCTTGATGGTGGTGGTGCTTGATTTGGCTACTCTCTCTTTGGTAATATTTTTCCTTCAAACAATGCTCATTGATTAGTTATTTCCTTTGTTCAATTTATTTTTCCTTTCAATTTCCATTCCATTTTGATTGTTTTGCTTTCATTATTAGTTTTCCCTCCTTCAAAAATCAAAGGTCTTTCTAGATAGCACTTGTAAAACTACCATGATGCTTTTATTATGGATGGAATGATTCCATCATGATTGTGATAATTTTATCATGAACACAACAATTTTTCCAATCTACTATGGTGATTCTATCATAACTACAATGATTATCAATTTTGGCAAAACCAATAGTTATTTTATGAGTTGATGGTTTTTTTGATCACAACCCTAAATATAAAAATTATTGTAAAAATCATGAAAATCATTAAATATAAAAAATACATGTTTGGTTCTACATGGTAATATAATATTTTTTTTGCCACCCGTCCCAAAATTTATGGCTTAGAAGTCACAATTCCAAGATTTCCTCATTTTTTAAAAAGAAAAAATGGCATTGCTATTATATTATATTAATATATAATTCTAATATATAATAATACAAAACCTGATTCAATTGGCATACCGAGAGGAAATAATCAAGAAGAAAACCTTCGGTTATAGCCATTTTTGAAAGATTTCCTCATTTTAAATAAATGGAAGGATTTTACATATTTTTGTACCTATATCTGTCACCCTAATCTATTTTTATCCCTATGATCATCATCTTGTACTCTATTCACAATATTTTTTTGTGCTTAATTTAGTCATAAATGGGCTAGAGTTCCAAATTTAGCATTTATCTATGTTAAAATGACTAGTAAGAAACTTGAATTTTATTTTTATTAGCTTATTTGACATGAAGGAAAACTGACCAATTTTATAGGTACATTGCAATGAACAATTGAAGTAGTGATTTTATGCTTATTCAAATGGTGATTCTTCTTGTCCTTGAATTTTTTCATAGAATGGCATGATACTACTGAAGATACCCGAAATTGTCATGACCTGCAAACAACACTTTTTGACTAACTCTCAACCATCTTCCCCTAAAATGATTAAATAATGCATTATTATTTAATTATCATCATTTCTCATATTCTACTATTAATAAAGTAATTTAACATTATTTAATTAATTCATTCACAATCATCATTTTTGACTAATTAAATAAATCTTATTTATTTAATAATGTCCTAATTAAAAAATATTCTTCCTAACTAATTAAATAAATCTTATTTATTTAAAAAAGTCCTAATTAAAAATTCTTCTTCTTGATTAATTGCAATGTCCCCCATTTATCCAGTCATGGATATATGTGTCGTTAGCCTATTTTCTCATGGTCTCATAGGCTAACCAGGACACAAAAGGGATCCGAGGGATGTTTGGCCTAGGCATTTCCAGTTATAGGCCAGTTCGAGCTGATTTAATGCAATTTTGGGGAACCTCCTATTTTTAGTAAATCAGTTGGCTAGGGCAGTGACTTAGCATTTTAGTGCATTCTTGAATGGCAACAATGTCAGTGATGATAGTTGAACGCCGACTGGGTATTTTACTTCTAATCTGAGATATTTATTATTTAATGATAAGTTTAAGTTATAAAGTTAAATTAAAATATTTAACTTTATCATTATTTAATAACTTTAGTGGGACTATAAAGTTGTGTTAAAAGTATTGAATGTCCCCTTTCTTTAAAAAGGTACATGGGCAACTTAATGAGGAGATTATAATATTAAAATAAAAGTGATTTATATTATCCCACATTGCTTGTGAGTTGGATTAGGTTCTTGGAGAAATGGATAAATAGATGCTGTGAGAGTTTTTTAAGGATGCTTGGATATGATTAATATTATGCTGTTGGATTTCTTGGAAATCTGATTAATTGGGCTTCGAGGACGAAATCCCTCTTTGCCAACATTCTCTTCACTTTTGGAAGACACAATCAGGAGGATTATGGGCTGTTTCTATCTAGGAAACACAATGGGCTTCATTGGTGAGATTCCATAGAGTTTTTATAAGGGTTTGAAGTGCTGACCAGAAGTTGGTACCCATGAATAGTGTTTTTTCTACAGTAGTCATGAACACTAAATTCACTACAATACTTGTGAATAGTGATTAAGAGTCACACTTGTTGCTGTGCATGGGCTTGTGGAGTTTGATATGTTGTTGTTATGCCTTAATTCCCAGGTTTGAAATCACTTTTAAATATGTCATATATGTTTGTAATCTGCTCTTGAAATATCAGTAATGAAAATCTGATTATTGGAGCATTGAATGTTGCTACTTAGTGAGTTATTTGCATCCTTTCTTGCAAATTTTATATTCCATTTCTAAGATGTTTTATTTCTTTAAAGTCTTCATTCATTATTGGCATTTCTATCAAAAAACAAACTTCATGCGAACTGAAACCATAATGGAGATATAAGGGGTGTATGACAACTGTTTGACAAAATACCTCTTAGTTGGGAAAACAAATTTGAGCAAATTTAGGGCAGATTAAAGGGTGTTATTATAGTGGTATCAGAGCCTTAAGTCCTACCATCCTATTGGTTTCTATTATGAGCAGATAATGTCATGTCAGGTGATGATATACCACCTTTGACACATACTTATAACACAAGGAGAAACATGGCATTGTTGCATATGAAAGAAGAGGAACACAAGGCTATAGGAGCACAAGATAATATAGGTGAACAACACAATACATGAAACATGGGACATAGGCATGCTGAGGACCCTGGTGAAGAGAGATTTCTATAGTTACTAGATACATTGGCACAGGGATAGCGTTTAGCAGAGTAGAGGGCCTAAGAGTAGAGTCAACGACTTGAGTTAATGATGCAGATGATGGCATGATAGATGGGTATTAATGTTAACATCGGAGGTGGAAACAACGAGGGAAATAATGGAAACAATGGGTAGAATGTGGGCAATGGAGGTAGTAATGTGGAAGATAACTTTGCACACGCAACCCAACCCACTAGAACTATGAGTTCTAGGACAATGATACCTACCTTCCCACCTCAAGAACTTGCATAACTTGAGGTTGAACCACATATCACTGATATACAAGATCAACTCCAGAGAGACTAGGAGGTTGGAGGACCTAACTTTACAATAACCATCACACTCAGGGATTATATCTATGTGAGGATGAGGCATAAACCCTGCACTGCTGATAGGAACCAAAATTATGAACTAAGGAAGGAAGTGGGTAAACTATAGTTGCCTTATTTTGATGCATCAGGGAAGACGATTGCATGAGCTTGGGTGCAGAAGGTTGATACCTATTTATAGTTGAATTCTATGCTTGAGGAAGAGGCTATTAAATATGCAACAATACATCTAGATGGAGTGGCTCATGAGTGGTGGCATCATGGCATGGTCACCATGGGTCATGCATAGATAACCTCTTATTTGGAGTTTATAGAGAGGTTGATAGAGTGGTTTGACAGGAAGGACCCAGAGCTATATTTTAAGGAGCTTGCACAACTCAAGCAGTGGGGACCTTTGGAGGTTTACATTTCAGAGTTTCAAAAGCTTGTGGTGTTGGCGATAGATGTTTTTGAGTGTAGGATTTTGGTGTTGTTCATGGATGGACTGGAAAATCTATCGAGAGGCTGGATTAAAGCTCTCAATCCACCCTCACTTTAGGAGGCTATTAAGAAAGCACATGACATGGACTCTTCTTCTCCCTCCAGAAGTAAATTTCAATCTAAGGGTTTTCCCTTGAAGAAAGATAAGGATAGGAAACCTTTTCATGGATAACCACTAGCCGCGAAAGGAAATCAAGAAGTTAGATAGTGACACACTTAATGAGCTAAAAGAAAAGATGTTGTGTTTTCATTGCAGAGAGCCTTGGGATTTATCCCATAAGTGTCCTCTTAATGCTAAGGCCAAGGAAATGGAGTATTTCTCAGTAGAGGAGTCAACAGGAGAGGATTCAGGGCAGTCCTTTGATTCAGAGGGTAGTGATGATGGGAACTCTTTAGATGAGGGAGCCAAGAGTGATGGCATCATTGCATAGTTATCCAACATTCAAAGAGCAATCACTTTCAGGGTGAGAGGGATGTTGGATGGGCATCGATTTATTGCACTCATCGATACTAGAGCGACACACAAATTTATTGATGAGAAGTTTGTTTCTCATAGAGGTTTACTGATAGAGGAGCATGATGGCTTCAGGGTTATCGTGGTAGATGGGTTTAAGATAACTTGCAAGCAAAAAATATCTAACCTGCATCTAAGCTTAGGGGACTATGAGATGACTAATGAATTCTTCGTGGTTAATATTGGAGACACATATATGGTGCTAGGGATGAACTGGATGAAGTCATTAGAGGAGTTTACGTTCAATCTTCAGAAAATGGAAATGAGATTTGAAGAAAATGGGAAGAAAATTGTGCTCAGGGGTTTTCCAGATGGTGGGCCAAGAGTTGTATCAATTAAGAGGATGGAGAGATTAATTTAGTATGACCAAGTCCAATGGGAAACAAAGATTTTAGTGATGCCAAAGGTCATAGAGCAACAAAAGCAAGAATAACCTCCAAATGTTCAAGCATTGATAACCAGACACATCAAGGTGTTTGGTGACATACCTCTAGGTAGGCCCCCTGATAGGGGAATGAGGACGTGATTGAGCTTGAGGAGGGGGAAAAACCAGTTATCATCACTCCATACTAACACCCTAAGAGGTATACAAATGAGATCAAGAAAGCTATTAAGGAGCTTCTCGAGTTGGGTCACATTAGGCCCAATAATAGTCAATTTTCTTCTTCAGTTGTTCGGGTGAAGAAGAAGGACGAAACACTTAGGATGTGCATTGATTATAGGGAATTGAACAAGAAGACAATTAAGAACTAATATCCAATTCCCCATATCAATGAGCTTATTGATGAGCTGCATGGAGCCTGCTACTTCTCTAAGATAGATTTGAGATCTGGGTACCATCAGATTTGGGTCAGAGAGGAGCATGTGGAGAAGACATCATTCAAATGCCATTATGGGAATTTTGAGTTTCTAGTCATGCCTTTCAGTTTGACTAACACACTGACCACCTTTCAGTCTTGCATGCACATGGTATTTAGAGAATAGTTGAGGAGATTTGTGTTGATATTCTTTGATGACATATTGATCTATAGCAGGATGTGGGAGGAGTACCTGAAGCACATAGATATTGTGTTGAACATTCTTGAGCGAGAGTCCCTATATGCCAAGATGACCAAATGTGAGTTTGGGATGACCGAGTTGTTGTATTTAGGACACATCATTAGTACAAAGGGTGTTCAGGTTGATCCAAACAAGATCCGGGCTATAGTAGATTGGCTTCCACTAAGGAATACTTCTCAACTCAAGGGATTTCTTGGTCTTTATGGGTTTTATCATCATTTTGTGAGGGGGTTTTCTCAGTCAGCTGCCCCCCTTATAGATTTGACTTGGAAGGATGGATTTGAATGGTCAGAGAGGGCTCAACATAGTTTTGATAGGTTCAAGGAATTGATGAGAACTTTCCCAGTTTTGGCCATTCCGAATTTCAGCAGGCCCTTTGAGTTACAGTGTGATGCCTTAGGAGAAGGCATTGGTGTGGTTTTGATGTAGGACAAACACCCCATAACATATGAGAGTAGGAAGTTGAGGGGTGTTGAGAAGAGCTACACCATCTATGACAAGGAGATGTTAGCCATTATGCACGCACAGGCTAAGTTCAAGCAGTATTTGGTGGGCAATAAATTCATAGTTAAAACATACCATAATAGCCTGAAACATTTCCTTGGAAAGAAGGACCTGAATGACAAGAAGCATAAGTGGGTCAACTAAATTTAGGTATATGACTTTGACATAGTTTATATCAAAGGGAAGAATAAATTTTTTGCTGACTCTTTATCCAGGAGACCCCATTTATGTGTTGTGGGAATAGTGACAGATGATTGGAGAGAACTCATTTCAACAGAATATGCCAAGGATAATTGGGCTTCTGGGATTATAGATGACACTATCAAAGATGAAAGGTACACCATTGTAAATGACTTGATCATTTACAAAGATAGGATCTTCTTGGTGCTAGATTCTGCTATAAAGCATAAAATTTTGAGGGCTTTCCATGACTCCTCGATGGTAGGGCATCCAAGTTATTTTAAGACCTATCGACAGGTGAGAGAGAGTTTTACTTGGAAGGGTCTCAAGGAGGAGGTACTGTAGTTTGTGAGGGAGTGTCCAGTGTGCCAACAAAATAGGTATGTGCACTCCTTTCCAAGTGGTTTATTGCAGCCCCTGCCCATTCTAGACAGGAAGTGGGATATCATATCGATGGATTTCATCACAGGCCTTCCTAAGGCTTAGGACAGGGATTGCATTTATGTAGTGGTAGACATGTTGATGAAATTTCCATATTTATTTTCCATTTCTTCTACTTACTCAACAACTTAGATAATAGAGTTATTTTTTTTGAGAGGTATTCAGATTACATGGGTTGCCACGAAGCATTGCCAGTGACAAAGACAATAAGTTTATTAGCAATTTTTGGTAGGAGATCTTAAAATTATGTGGGATAGGGCTCACTTTGAGCACCAGTTATAACCCGTAAATAGATGGGCAAACTAAGATCATGAACAAGTGTGTTGAGGGATACCTCCATAACTATATCTCAGGGCAGTAGAAGGCATGGTTAAAATGGCTACACTTGGGAGAATATTGCTACAATAATTCATACCACATGTCTATTCAGATGTCTTTGTTTATGTCTCTATATGGATATGAAGCTCTAAGCTTCCTGGATTTAGTACCGAAGGCCAAGGATCTGTTACAGGAGAGCCAAGACATTATGAGGTCCTTGAAGGAGAATATGTAGAAGGCTTAGAATCAATAGAAGTAGTATGGCGATCAACACAAGATAGAGAGATTATTTGAGGTTGGTGACATGGTATACCTTATGTTGTAGCCTTAAAAACAATCTTCTCTCAAGAGGAGTGGGGCAGAGAAGTTGAAGCCACTATATTATGGACCTTTTAGGGTGATCAGGAGAGTTGGGGAAGTGGCTTATGAGTTGGATTTTCCTGCTGATAGTAGAGTGCATAATGTCTTCCATGTGTCACACCTCAAGAAGGCTCTGGTATACAATGTGGTGCCTTCAATAGAGTTTCCACCTCTCGATGATGAGGGGAAGCTTATTTTGGTTCCTGAAGCTATTCTTGACACTAGGGAATGCACACTGCACATAAGGACTATTAGAGAGTACTTGGTGAAATGGAAGAACCTACCGGTTGAGGATGCTACTTGGGAGGGAGAGTATATCTTGTAGCATCCAGAGTTGAGATTACTTGAGGACAAGAAATTTCAAGAGGGGTGGACTATAATGTCCCCCATTTAGCCAGTCATGGATATATGTGTCGTTAGCCTATTTTCTCATGGTCCTGCAGGCTAACCAGGACACAAAAGGGATCTAAGGGATGTTTGACCTAGGAATTTCCAGTTAAAAGCCAGTTCGAGCTAATTTGATGTAATTTTGGAGAACTTACTATTTTTAGTAAGTCAATTGGCTAGGGCAGTGACTCAACATTTCAGTGCATTTTTGAATGGAAACAATGTCAATGATGATAGTTGAATTCCGGTTGGGTAATTTAATTCTAATATGAGATATTTATTATTTAAAAATAAGTTTAAGTTATAAAGTTAAATTAAAATATTTAACTTTATCGTTATTTAATAACTTCAGTGGGACTATAAAGTCAAGTGTTAAAAGTATTAAATGTCCCCTTTCTTTAAAAAGGTACATGGGAAAATTAATGAGGGGATTATAATATTAAAATAAAAGTGATTTGTATTATCCCACATTTCTTGTGAGTTGGATTAGCTTCTTGGAGAAATGGATAAATAGATGCTGTGAGTTTTTTAAGGATGCTTGGATATGATTAATATTATGCTACTGTATTTTTTGGAAATCTAATTAATTGGGATTCGAGGACGAAATCCCTCTTTACCAACATTCTCTTCATTGTTGGAAGACACAGTCAGGAGGATTATGGGGTGTTTCTATCTAGGAAACACAATGGGCTTCATTGGTGAGTTTGCATAGAGTTTTTACAAGGGTTTGGAGTACTGATCATAAGTTGGTACCCATGAATAGTGCTTTTGCTACAGTAGCCGTGAACAGTGGATTCATTACAATACCTGTGAATAGTGATTTTGCTACAGTAGCTGTGAATAGTGATTTGATATAGTAGCCATGAATAGTGAATTTGATATAGTACACATGAATAGTGATTTGCTACAGTACCTCGTGAATAGTGAAATTGCTCTAGTACCACTGAGATTCAAAGTTATATGAGATTGGGAATTAAGAGTCACACTTGTTGCTATGCGTGGGCTTGTGGAGTTTGATATGTTGTTGTTATGCCTCAATTCCCAAGTCTGAAATAACTTTTAAATATGTCATATATGTTTGTAATCTGCTCTTGAAATACCAGTAATGAAAATCTGATTATTGGAGTATTGAATGTTGATACTTAGTGAGTTATTTGCATACTTTCTTGCAAATTTTTATATTCCATTTCTAAGTTGTTTTATTTCTTTAAAGTATTTGCATTCATTATTGGCATTTCTATCAAAAAACAAACTTCATGCAAACTGAAACCACAATGGAGATATAAGGGGCGTATGACAACTGTTTGACAAAATACCTCTTAGTTGGGAAAAAAAAATTGAGCAAATTTAGGGCAGATTAAGGGGTGTTGTTACATTAATTAAATAAGCCTTATTTATTTAATTATGGCGCTAACTTCACTTATTCTTCTATTTTAATTAAATAATTATCATTAATTATTTAATTGACATCAAACACCTTTTTCATATTAAATAATTGTTACGAATTATTTAATTAAACCACTTTCCCACTTCTAGATTAAATAATTAAATTAATTATTTGATTCTCCAATATCCACTCAACATGATCAATTAATAAATAAAATTTTATTTATTAATTCAATTCCATCTTGCATGTTCCTCTCGAGATTAATTAATTAATTAATTTAATCAATTACTCTCTCAACATTGACTGATCAAACGATCTCACTGATCTCTCAATCAAATCAGTTAACAAATCAATCACTCCCATTGACTATTCAATTTCTTCAGTGGACTAATCAATCTATTATGAAATTAACTAATTAATCACTCCCATTGACTAATCAATCTATTCAATGGACTAACCAATCTATTAAGTGAAATAATCAATCAATCCCATTGATTGTTCAATTTCTACTTAACTCTCCAATCTATTTCTTGATTATTTCAATCAAGCCAATTAACTCTTCAATCTATTTCCTCTCAATAGACCTTGACCATTGATCAAGTGATCTTTCATCTTTCAATCTAGATCATTCATTTGAAATAATCAAATCTATAAAAGCAAGCCTCATTGCATGTTTACGGCTAACCACAAATTCTCTATATTTGGGATCCTTCATCATTCAACAGTATTCTTGAGCTTGAAACAAAGAAGCACATACAAAATCTAAGAGTCACATTCAAGGAGACAAATGGAGAGAGATAATGAATTTGATTCAAATGCAAGCATGAGAAGGTAAAATTGTATCATTTGGTTACATATCCTATGTTGTGTTTGTGCTTTATTGAAAGATTTGAATCAATTTTAGCATTGAATTCTTAGTTTAGTGATTGCTTTGAATTAGATTGATGCTTAATGTTAATTGAAACATCTTTTTTCAATCTTACAAATGGTGAACTTGATGTGAAACATTTAATCTTCTGAGTGTTTTAAAGAATTTTGCAGGTTACAGTTAGGGATTTGCTTTTAATGTTGGAGTATAGTTAACATTGAGAGGGGGGTGAATCAGTGTTAACAACCAAATTAACTCTTTTATTTCTTTTAATAATTTTCAGATCATGAATGAACTTATGCAATATAAATCAAATGAACAGATAATGAACAAAGACATATAAAAGATTGACACATAGATTGTCTTGAGTGGACACCCTCTTGGGAATAAAACCACTCGAACTTGGCCTCACCGACCTTATCTAAAAATAATCTTTGTACAAAGCCTCACTAGCTAATTTGTCTCACTGACAATGATGCTATCTCACTGATAGTCTTATAGTACTATCTCAATGATAGTCTTTTGAAATGTACATGTATGACAAAATTGTAAATACAAAGTTGATCTCTGTTTCAAGAATTACATACTCTGTTCTGCCATGACCTCAGAATCAGAGTAAAAAATTTCAACTACACAAAACAATATATTGCCTTTCTAAAAACATATATTTCATTCCTTTCAAAAATATCCCACACTCTAGAATGTGAGCACAAATAAAGTATTTAACATGTTCTCTATTCTCAAAAACAAAATTGAGAACTAAATCACAAACTTCCATTTAAAAAACTAAAATTGAAACTGCCTTTGCTAGTTGTGAGAACAAATTCTCTTAAATAATTCTTAACTAAAAAATTGAGAACACAATCCATTTAATCTGTACAACATCCACCTTGCCAAACTGTATCAAGAATAATCAACAAAAACCTGTTATTTACCTTGCAAAAATGACACCCTTAACAAGGGTAACTAATCCCGAAAGCCCAGATAAACACAATGAACCCGATTACAACTAACCGGTATTATGAACAACAAAATAAATCTAATGCACCTGGGTTCACATAAACACAAGAAAATAATGTTAAATATTACACCT